>JAJPUD010002232.1:305762-340248 GCA_023553655.1 Myrmecobius fasciatus
AAATATAACTTGGGTAAATAAGATGGCAGGAAATAAAGAATTAGTTATTCTATCTGTGAATGTGAATGGGATGAACTCTCCCATAAAGCAGAAGCAGATATCAGACTGGATTAAAAACCAGAATCCCACAATATGTTGTCTACAAGAAACACATCTAAAACATAGTGACACATATAGGATGAAGGTAAAAGGCTCGAGCAACCTATTATGCTTCAGGTGAACAAAAAAAAGCAGGGGTAGCAATCCTTATCTCAGATCAAGTAAAAGCCAAGATAGATCTAATCAAAAGAGATAAGGAAGGAAACTATATTTTATTAAAGGGTACTATAGATAATGTAGCAATATCTATACTAAGTATATATGCACCCAGTGCAATAGCACACAAATTCCTAGGGTTGAAATTAAGAGAGATGCAAGAAGAAATAGGCAGCCAAATGATACTAGTGGGGGATCTCAACCTTGCTCTCTCAGAATTAGATAAATCAAACCACAAAATAAACAAGAAAGAAACTAGGGAGACAAACCAATTCTTAGAAAAGTTAGGTATGATAGATCTATGGAGAAAGTTGAATGGAGACAGTAGGGAGTTTACTTTTTTCTCAGCAGTCCCTGGAACCTATACAAAAATTGACCATGTGTTAGGGCATAAAAACCTCAAAATCAAATGCAGAAAGGCAGAAATAGTAAATGCATCCTTTTCAGATCATGATGCAATAAAAATCACATGCAATATAAGGCTAGGAGAAAATAAACCAAAAGTTAATTGGAAATTAAATAATCTAATCCTGAAGAATGAATGGGTGAAAGGGCAAATCATAGACAGAATCAATAATTTCATCCAGGAGAATGACAATAAGGAGACAACATACCAAAATTTGTGGGATACGGCTAAAGGGGTTATAAGGGGCAATTTTATTTCTCTAGATGCTTACTTGCATAAAATAGAGAAAGAAAAGATCAATGAATTGGGCTTATTATTAAAAAAACTAGAAAAATAACAAATTAAAAACCCTCAATTAAATACTAAATTGGTAATTCTAAAAGTAAAAGGAGAAATTAATAAAATTGAAAATAAGAAAACTATTGAGTTAATAAATAAAACTAAGAGTTGGTTCTATGAAAAAACCAACAAAATAGATAAGCCTTTAGTTAATTTGATAAGAAAAAGGGAAGAAGAAAATCAAATTGTTAGTCTCAAGAATGATAAGGGAGAACTTTCCTCCAAGGAAGAGGAAATCAGAGCAATAAGTAGGAGTTACTTTGCCCAACTTTATGCCAGTAAGTTTGATAATCTAAATGAAATGGAGGAATATCTACAAAAATATAGATTGCCCAGGTTAACAGAAGAGGATATAAATTATTTAAATAGCCTCATATCAGAAAAAGAAATAGAACAAGCTATTAACCAACTACCTAAGAAAAAATCTCCAGGGCCAGATGGATTTACGTGTGAATTCTATGAAACATTCAAAGAACAATTAATTCCAATACTACACAAACTAATTGAGAAAATAGGGACAGAAGGTATACTGCCAGAATCCTTCTATGAGACCAATATGGTGCTGATAGCTAAACCAGGTAGGGTGAAAACAGAGAAAGAAAACTATAGACCAATTTCCCTAATGAATATTGATGCAAAAATTTTAAATAACATATTAGCAATGAGATTACAGAAAGTCATCCCCAGGATAGTACACTATGACCAAGTAGGATTTATACCAGGGATGCAGGGCTGGTTCCATATTAGGAAAACTATCAGCATAATTAATTATATTAATAACCAAACTATCAAAAACCATATGATTATCTCAATAGATGCAGAAAAAGCCTTTGATAAAATCCAACACCCTTTCCTATTAAAAACACTAGAGAGTATAGGAATAAATGGGCTTTTCCTTAAAATGATCAGTAGCATCTATTTAAAACCATCAGCGAGCATCATATGTAACGGAGACAAACTAAAACCATTCCCAATAAGATCAGGAGTGAAACAAGGCTGCCCACTGTCACCATTACTATTCAATATTGTATTAGAAATGTTAGCTTTAGCAATAAGAGAAGAAAAAGAGATAAAAGGAATCAGATTAGGTAATGAAGAAACCAAATTATCACTCTTTGCAGATGACATGATGGTATACTTAGAGAACCCTAGAGACTCAACTAAAAAACTACTCGAAACAATTCACAACTTTAGCAAAGTGGCAGGATTCAAAATTAATCCACATAAATCATCAGCATTTTTATATATTACCAACAAAGTTCAGCAGCAAGAGATGCAAAAAGAAATTCCATTCCAAATAGCAGATGATAGGATAAAATATTTGGGAATCTATCTGCCAAGGAAAAGTCAGAAAGTATATGAACTAAATTACAAAACACTTTCCACACAAATAAAATCAGACCTAATCAATTGGAAAAATATTAAGTGCTCATGGGTAGGCAGAGCGAACATAATAAAAATGACAATACTACCCAAACTAATCTACTTATTTAGTGCCATACTGATCAAACTCCCAAGAAATTATTTTACAGATCTAGAAAAAATAGTAGCAAAGTTCATTTGGAAGAACAAAAGGTCAAGGATCTCAAGGGGATTAATGAAAAAAAAGGCCGATGAAGGTGGCCTTGCTGTACCAGATCTAAAACTATATTATAAAGCAGCGGTCATCAAACCTGTTTGGTCCTGGCTAAGAAATAGAGCAGTGGATCAGTGGCACAGGATAGTATATCAGGACAATCTAGGCAATAACCTTAACAATCTAGTATTTGATAAACCTAAATACCCCAGCTTTTGGGATAAATACTCACTATTCGGCAAAAACTGCTGGGAAAATTGGAAACTAGTATGGAAGAAATTAGGGCTTGACCCATACCTAACACCACATACCAAGATAAGATCTAAATGGGTTCATGATCTAGATATAAAGAGGGACTTTGTAAGCAAGTTAGAGGAACGTAATATAGTTTATCTCTCAGACCTGTTGAGATGGAATAAATTTATGTCCAAAGAAGACCTGGAATTGAACACCAGATGGATAATTTTGATTATATTAAGTTAAAAAGTTTCTGTACAAATAAAACAAATGCAGACAAGATTAGGAGGGAAGCATCAAATTGGGAAATCATCTTTACATTTAATGCTTCTGATAAAGGCCTCATTTCTAAAATATATAGATAATTGTCTCATATATATATAAGAATTCAAGCCACTCTTCAATAGATAAGCGGTCAAGGGATATGAACAGACAATTTTCAGATGATGAAATTAAAACCATCTCTAGTCATATGAAAAGTTGCTCCAAATCACTATTGATCAGAGAAATGCAAATTAAGACAACTCTGAGGTACCACTACACCCCTTTCAGATTGGCTAAAATGACAGGAAAAGATAACGATGAATGTTGGAGGGGATGCGGGAAAACTGGGACACTACTACATTGTTGGTGGAACTGTGAACAGATCCAACCATTCTGGAGAGCAATTTGGAGCTATGCTCAAAAAGTTGTCAAACTTTGCATACCCTTTGACCCAGCAGTGTTTCTACTGGGCCTATATCCCAAAGAGATCTTAGAGGAGGGAAAGGGACCCACCTGTGCAAGAATGTTTGTGGCAGCCCTTTTTGTAGTGGCTAGAAACTGGAAACTGAAGGGATGCCCATCAATTGGAGAGTGGCTGAATAAATTATGGTACATGAATGTTATGGAATATTATTGTTCTGTAAGAAACGACCAGCAGGACGATTTCAGAGAGGCCTGAAGGGACTTGCATGAACTGATGCTGAGTGAAATGAGCAGAACCAGGAGATCATCATACACAGCAACAACAGTATTACATGATGATCAATTCTGATGGACATGGCTCTCTGCAACAAAGAATTGTCTCAAACCAGTTCCAATTGTTCACTGAAGAAAACCATATACACCCAGAGTGAGGGAAATGAAATATGGACCACAATGTAACATTTTCATGATCTCTATTGACATTTGCTTGCATTATGTTGCCTTTCTCTGATTCTTTTTTTTTTCTTGTAGATAGCATTTTTCTTGCATAACTTCTCAAGCATTTCAACATTATTAACATGTAGTGGACTTCCTGCCATCTAGGGGAGGGGAGGGGACTGGTGGTAAAATTTGTAATGGAAAGCTTTGTAAAGATCAATGCTGGGGAACTACCCATACATGTGTTATACAAATAAAAAACTTTAATAAAAAAAAAAAGAAAAGAAAACTGGGACACTAATATATTGTTGGTGGAGTTGTGAAATGATCCAACCATTCCAAATAGTTACAATTTGGAACTATGCCCAAAGAACTATCAAAATGTGTATACCCTTCGATCCAGCAGTGCTTCTACTGGGCTTATATCCCAAAGAGATTTTAAAGGAGGGAAAGGGACCCACATGTGCAAGAATGTTTGCGGCAGCCCTTTTTGTAGTGGCAAGAAACTGGCAACTGAGTAGATGTCCATCAGTTGGAGAATGGCTGAATAAGTTATGATATATGAATGCTATGGAATATATCTCTCTCGAGCTATATATATATATAGAGAGAGAGATTTTTTTTTTCTTTTGCTGAGAAAATTGAGGCTAAGTGAATTGCCCAGGGTCATACAGCTAGGAAGTGTTAAGTGTCTTAGATCAGGTTTGAACTCAGGTCCTCCTTACTTCAAGGCTGGTGATCTACCCACTACACCACCTAGGTGCCCCAATGCTATGGAATATTATTGTTCTATACAAAACAGTCAGCAGGATGATTTCAAAGAGGCCTGGAGAGATTTATATGAACTTATGCTAGGTGAAATGAGCAGAAACTGGAGACTGTACTTGGCAACAACAAGAGTATACAATGATCAATTCTGATGGATATGGTGCTTTTCAGCAATAAAATGAATCAGGCCAGTTTCAATGATCTTGTGATAAAGAGAGCCATTTGCACTCAGAGAGAGGACTGTGGGAACTGAGTGTGGATCACAACATAGCATTTTCACTCTTTTTGTTGTTGTTTGACTGCATTTTATTTTCTTTCTCATTTTTTCCTTTTTGATCTGATTTTTCTTATGCAAGAAGATAATTGTAAAAATATGTATGCATAAATTGGATTTAACATATATTTTTGCCATGTTTAACATATATTAAATTACTTGCCATCTGGGGAGGGAGTGGGTAGAAGGAGGAGAAAAACTGGAACACAAGGTTTTGCAAAGGTCAATGTTGAAAAATTATCCATGCATATGTTTTGAAAATAAAAATGGAAAAAAAGAGTTGAGTCCATAATTGATGTCCTTAATTGAAGATTATATTTTTTGAAAAGGAATAAAGTTGTCCTTCTCTTGTTTACACAACATTAATTCCATTTTTTTTCCTGGGGGAGGGTAAAAGGAAAGAATGTCACACTTATGATTTATTTGCTTAAGGAACACCCAGTATGAAAACTATCTATGCTGATAGACATTAATAACTAATTTTTTATTTAAAATCATTTTAAAATTTTTTTTGAAAGTATTTTTTTGAATTTTTGAAAGTAAAGGAAAACAAATTTTTTTCAGCAGCAAAATCCATACCAAGGTATCCTTGGAAAAAAAAAACATACCTGGCAGGTGGTCATTTAGCTTTTATATAAAGATCTCCAGTGAAGGGCAGCATAATATCTCCCAAAACAGCAAGTAGTCCATTCCACTTTTGGAGAGCTCTTATTTTTTAGGAAGTTTTTGTGTCATCTAAATTTTTCTCTTTTCAACTTCCACTCATTGTTTCTATTTATTTCCTCTAGCCCCAAGTATATCTCTTCTCTATATTACAAGCCACCAAATATTTAAAGATAATTACCATATATCTTCCCTCTCTTCCCCCAATTTTCTACATGTTAAGCACTTTAATTGTTTCTATCAATCCTCCTGGGACAATAAGTTGAGACACTCTATAGTTTATCAAAATCCATTCTAAAATATAGAACTATATAACTATATCTGTTTTCTTGGAATGATTATGAGAAAGAGAACAAGATCAGAAGAATTAATTGAGTTGAAGAATAAGCATGAGTTGTAAATGTCATTTAGAGAGTTTGGAATTAAAAAGAAAGTCAGATATTGAATTTCTATGGGAGGTAATTTAGAAGAATTTGTGAAAGAGGAAAAAAGATACTAAGCTGAAAGGAATAGGAAAAGAATTTGAAATTAAGAGAAAAAAACACTTCAAAGAGAACAACAGTTTGAGCAGAAAGATGTAAGGTGGAAGAACTGGAGCTAAAGTATACAAGGAATATAAAGAAGAAAAAGAGAAGAACAAAAGGAGAAGGCTTTTGGAAAGAAAATGTAAGAGTTAGTAAGGAAAAGGAAAGAGATCTAAAGTTGCCTGTAAAGGAATTTTAAAAGGTTGTATAAAGTAAGGAGCATTATATAAAGCTGAAGGCACCCAGAAGCAGCTTGCCACAGTAATTTTATGGGCTGCTCCCAATAAGAAACATAAAATTGAGGATCTTACTTGCAATAAGTACAGAGAGCAGGGAGAAAGTCAAATGACTTACATTGAGTATGAAATGTTTATTTTTGCTATGGCCAAGTGATTTCTATCTATACTCACAATTCAGGCTGGTTTCCCTTACAGAAAAGAATTTTAGATTTGAGGTAGATCTCTATGCTCTCCAAGTTATTGGCAAGAATAAAGTATTTTTTTAAAAAAATTGTAAGAAGGAGAGTAGAAAGTAATTTGACCGAAACTATCTATAAATCAACATCCTACACCATTATGCAAGGCAAACTCTAAATGGATATATGATTTGTACATAAATAATTACATCATAAATAACTTAGAGGAGTAAAAAAGAAATGAACTTTCAAATCAATGAATAAGGGGGAAGTTCATGATCAAACAAAGGATAGAGAAAATCAAATAAACAATTGTATTTGTATAAAAAAATTTAGTTTTGAATAAATAAGAGCTATGTAGTTAAAATTAGAAGGGACACAAGCAACAGTGAACAAAAACTGTAGTTCTTTTTTAAAGTTCCCATAATGGGCAATAGGCCTACTCCCACTCTCTCTTCTCCCCCATATTGCTAACCCTCTCCTCAGGGATCCTATGGCCTTTATATCCCTCTGTTGCTTTCCAAAGTGTCCTTCTGATACCTGACCTGGGGATAGCTGAGTGGCAGGAATCAAGGCTATTTTAGAATGAAAAAAAGAATAGCAGAGATGGTCCATATCAATTGTTGCTATTCCTGCCAATGGTAAAAATATTTTCCCATTCATAAATTGAAGGATAATAATCTTCCTATATCTTATGATGATTGGAAGGAAGGAAAGTGATTTGTAAACTTCAAATGATACACAAATGTAGGCTTAAGGTAGGACCAAATGTGCATCAGCTAGCGCTGATCCATTTCCAGAAAACAGCAAAGGAAATAACAGCCTATGTTTATATTGTACTTTTGCAAAGGGCTTTGATACATTACCTAATTTTATAGAAAAGATATATAATTTAGGGGCTACTAGAAAAAAGATCTGCCCAGTCTCATAAATGATATTAAATACCCTTTAAGTTTACAAATGGACTTCAGGGGTCAATCATCTAGTTTAACTCATTCATTAGAATGATGACACAGAGGCCTAAATCATGATTTGACCTCTTTAAAACTGTTTTGCTATGGCACTGGACTCAGACTCAGGATACCTAAGTCCATTGAGAGATGGCTCTGACATTTTTAATACTCTTGACCCAAAATAAGTGTCTTTATGAGGTGCCTAGGACAGGCTTTCTTGTACTTTGTTGATTTTGTTCTTTTTATATTCTCTCCTAAATCATAAGGAGTAGGATCTCACACACAACTTAATGATATTCTTTGACACACAAAAGTGGGTAAATAATTAAATATTGTGTGAGTAAATAGTAATTTCTTAAAATATTTGTAAATAACCTTTTTTTAAAAAAAATAAGAAATTGAAATTAACAGAGAAGTAACTAATCCTAATTACTCACTGTGGCATAATATAGAATAGAACTAGTGACTATTGTTTTGTGGGGGTGTGTAGGGGTGTGTGTGGGGGGTGTTTGTGTGTAAACAGAATAAAATATTCAGTGAGATGGGATTATCCCCCTTTCTTCCAAACTCAATGCTTTTTTAATTTTTCCTTATTTCAACAGGTTCAAAACTATGTTTATAATATGCACTGGGACATGGGAAAAGAAAATTAAACTTATCACAATGAAAAAAAATGGGGATTTTGATAAAGAACAATCATTTGCTTTGGTGCTTAATTGGTTGAAATAATTATCTTTACCTGCTCTTATCTCAAATTCTCTACTAAGTCATCAAATGGTCTTTGAAAGTTTTTACTTTTTTTTCCTCTATTGACCCTGATTTAATTGATACAGGGAATTTTCAATAGAGAAACTTCTACCAATGCAGATTAACATTTTTTTTAAAATTGTATTCTTCAAATGGAGGATCTTAACCTTTTTTGTACAATGGGTCCCTTGTGGATCCCTTTGCCATTTTAGGGAAGCCTATGCACTCCTTTCTCAGAATAGTGTTATTAAGTGCATGAATTAAAATACAAAGGACTGCAATGGAAAACAAAGGTTAAGTGAAAACAAAGATCTAATTTCCTCACTTTATTTTACTAATCCCTTCCTCAAATCAATCCAAAGACTCACTGCAAGATTTATAAGTCCCCAAGTCAAGAATCTCTGTCTTAGAGGTAAAATCCAAATGGTAAGAGTGGCAAAAAAGAAGTGTTATGAGCTCCCCTCCCAAAAACAAAATTCAATCAAATAAATTTATAAATTGTAATGAGGAAATCTAAGGATAAAATAAGCAGTGACTATTTTTTTCCTAGCCCAGGTTGGCACAGAAAGAAAGACAGAGAAATTGGGGGTCATTTGGACCATATGCTAGGAGTGAGCTCCAAAAAAGCATTTCAATGCCCAGGGATAGACACTGTGAACTTGGACCAGCAAGGTCCCAGACTTATACTGGGCACCTCAATCTGACACAGGGAACTGGAATGGTACCTATTGGCAACTCTGGACCTAATCCAAAATAGGGCAAGACTAACGAGGGAGTCTATGTCCAGTAGTAGTAATTGGGATAAGAAGTGGTCCTGGACTCTAGATTTTATACTGATCTAGGAACAAATTGAAAAATAAATAGTAATTGTGTGACTGATCCAGGAGCAATAAATGGATTTTTAATGAAATAGAGAACAACCAGAAATTCCTGAAGAAAAGACCAGAGCTCTATAGAACCTTCGAGGTGTAAATACAGGTATCAAGAGAAATATAGAAAGGTAAGTATAAGTGAATAATAAGTGACCTTTACATCCTAATGTGATAACAGGTTAATTGTGTCCCCCAAAACTCTATTCTCATTAAAAGATATAGAAGTGATCTAATTAGACAGAAAGCTTATGTGTACTTCTGTTGTATACTAATAATCTCAAAAGTAAATTGGAGCTTCAGGGGGTGGAGCCAAGATGGCGGAGTGCAGACAAGTCTGTGACCTCCTCTGACCTTCTCTCAGACCAACAGCAGATTAAGCCTCTGAACTGGTTGTGGAGTCAAAGCTCCCCCAAATATTTGAAGTACAACACATTATGGAAGAAGTTACCTTGGAAGAACTTCAGAACAGATCTGCTTTAATCGGCAGGGGGACAGTTTGCCAAACTCAAATGGCAGTTCCGAGAGACAGGGCAGGAAGCCGGGATGGGACTCAGTGTGACAGATTCTAAGCACCTGGGAAGTTTCTGTGAGACAATTAGGCTACTTCCCCTGGTTGTGGGTAGATCCTTTGGCAGATCTGCCATTTGTAAATGGTAGATTGTAAACCACTGAGTCAGGAACTATACAAACTAAACTACAAAACACTTTTTACACAAATAAAGTCAGACCTAATCATTTGGAAAAATATCAAGTGCTCATGGGTAGGCCGAGCGAATATAATAAAAATGACAATATTACCCAAACTGATTTACTTATTTAGTGCCACACCAATCAAACTCCCAAGAAATTATTTTACAGATCTAGAAAAAAAATAGTAGCAAATTTCATCTGGACCAACAAAACGTAAAGAATTTCAAAGGAATTAATGAAAGAAAAAATGCTGATGAAGGTGGCCTCTCTGTGCCAGACTTAAAATCATAGTATAAAGCAGCAGTCATCTTGCTCGGGGTCACACAGCTAGGAAATGGTAAGTGTCTGAGGCCAGATTTGAACTTAGGTGCTCCTGACTTCAGGGCTGGTGCTCTATCCACTGCACCACCTAGCTGCCCCAAGTAGCAGTCATCTAAACGGTTTGGTACTGGCTTAAGAAATAGAGTAGTCAATCTGTGAAATAGGCTAGGATCATAGGACAAAATAGGCAATAACTATAGCAACTAGTGTTTGACAAACACAAAGACCCCAGCTTTAGGATAAGAACTCACTATTTGACAAAAACTGCTGGGAAAATTGGAAACTAGAAGAAAGTAGGCATTGACCCACACCTAATACCACATACCAAGATAAGATCTAACTTGGTTCATGATTTAGATATAAATAGTGATATTATAAGCAAATTAGAGGAACATAGGATAGTTTACCTCTCAGACGTGTGGAGAAGAGAGGAATTTGTGTCCAAAGATTAATGGAAACTCTTAATTGACCATCAGATAGATAATTTTGCTTATATTAAGTTAAATTTTTTTTGTACAAACAAAATTAATGGAGATAAGATTAGGAGGGAAGCAATAAATTGGGAAATCATCTTTAAATTTAAGGGTTCTGATAAAGGACTCATTTCTAAAATATATAGAGAATTGACTTATATTTATAAGAATTCAATCCACTCTCCAATTGATAAATGGTCAAAGGATATGAACAGACAATTTTCAGATGATGAAATTAAAACTGTTTCTAGTCATATGAAAAGGTGCTCCAAATCACTCTTGGTCAGAGAAATGCAAATTAAGACTACTCTGAGATACCACTGCAAACCTGTCAGATTGGCTAAGGTGACAGGAAAAGATAATGACAAATGTTGGAGGGGATGTGGGAAAACTGATGCGTTGTTGGTGGAACTGTGAACAGATCTAACCATTCTTGAGAGCAATTTAGAATTATGTTCAAAAAGTTACCAAACTGTGCATACCCTTTGACCCAGCAGTGTTTCTATTGGGCCTATATCCCAAAGAGATCTTAAAGGAAGGAAAGGGAGCCACTTGTGCAAAAATGTTTGTGGCAGCCCTTTTTGTAGTGGCTAGAAAGTGGATACTGAAAGGATGTCCATCTATTGGAGAATGGCTGAATAAATTATGGTATATGAATGTCATGGAATATTATTGTTCTATAGGAAACGACCAATAGGATGATTTCATAGAGGCCTGGAGAGACTTGCATGAACTGATGCTAAGTGAAATGAGCAGAACCAGGAGATCAATATACACGGCAACAAGACTACATGTTCAATTCTTATGGACATGACTCTCTTTAACAATGAGATGATTCAAACCAGTTCCAATTGTTTAGTGATGAAGAAAGCCATATACACAGAGAGAGGGATCTGAATGTGGAACACATCATAACATTTTCATGCTCTCTATTGATGTTTGCTTGTATTTTGTTTTCCTTTTCAGGTTTTTTTTTTTCTTGTAGATCCAATTTTTCTTGTACAGCAAGATAACTGTATAAAATATGTATACATATATTTGTAATGTATTTTAGCATATTTAACATGTATTAAACTTCCTGCAATATAGGGGAGAGAGTGAAGGGAAGGAGGGAAAATTTTGTAATAGAAAGCTTTGTAAGGGTCAATGTTAAAAAATTACGCATGCATATTTTTTGCAAATTAAAAGCTTTATTAAAAAAAGAAAAATAAAAAAAAGTAAAATGGAGCTTCCAGGTCACGTGATTAACAAGCCAATATACTAAACATTTTCTTTGATCCCCATTGCCTCTCAAACTTATTATGTTCTAAAATTATATATCAAATGTAAAACAACTTCAGCTATTTCATTGTATACTCCAACTAGAATCCAAAAGAATGTTAAAAAGAAAAAAAAGCATTAACTGATACATGTTCTAAACTCATTCCTTATTTCCTATTGAATTGGCCAAGAGGATGTAATAGCTAAAATAATGCCTGACACACACACCTGCCACAAAATCCAAGAACCTAATTCATGGGCTCACAAAAAAAAAAAAAAAAAAAAAAAAAAACTACTACAAATAAAACCCATAGTCCAGTTTCCACCACCTCCTCACCAATTCTATGGAGATCTAGGCTCCAGGGTGTGAAAATTTGCTTGGGTAGAGACACAGAACTGTGTCCAGGCTCTAGGCTCCAGGCTCCAGAGTACTTATGGGGCTCAAACATCATGTCAGGAAGATTCTCTGAAGCAGAAGATCTGAGAAACTGAAGGAAAAGGATGGGTATGTGTCTAGGTTTGAAATAGAACTCAAATCTTTGCCACGTCCCTGATTTACAAAGACTCAGAGACCCAAATTACAGAAACCACTCCTACAACATAGTGTGGCAGCTCTCTGATATTCTGGTGCCAGGTTAGAGAACTGAGAATCAGAAGAAGTGGGACAGATGCTGTGTGTGTGGGGCAAGAGGCATGGGAAGTTGAGCTAATACTTCCCTAAGCCTGAACACAAGAGCCCTGCACGTAGCTGGAACCAGTTCTATCCCCAGAAAAGTAATCTGGATAAAAGAGATAATCTGGTGAACCACAAATTGCTTAGGAGCAATCTGAGATGCTTTGACAACCAGACCCTAAGAAAACCACTATTAGAGAGAGGAAAAGGTGTCAGAACATAAGCAATAGGGGAAAATGAGGGGTGAAAAAAAATGAAACAACCACAGATCTCAGAAAGAAAACTTAAAGACCTTGAACACAAGCAGATGAGTTAAGAGCAATATCATTAACAGCAAGAGGAAATATGGTTTACAGATCTAATAAATGAATTCAGGCATTAGGAATAAATACTGCAAAACTAAGGAAAATTATTTAACACTTTATGATTCAGGACCTGTGCAATTTGAAGAGAACATGGAACCAGAACACACTGCCCCTGAATGACCTAAAAGAAAAATGGGAAGAATGAGAGCAAAATGTATGACCTGCTCATCAATATGAGCAGAATTGAAATGCTTGAATCTGTGATGGCAAGCCTTATCAAAGAAATAACAGAGAAGGTAATTGATTGGAAATGCAAACATACAAAAGTAAAGATCAATCTATAATAAGGAGCAAAGTAATAAGTTTTTAAAAAAAATTTAAAAAGCATGTTCACCATGAGCAAAAGGTACTGATATTGAATAGGATGTGTAGGGCAACTAGGTGACACAGTGGTTTAGAGCACTATACCTGGAGTCAGGAAGATTCATCTTCCTTAGTTCAAATCTGGCCTCAAATACTTACTAATGGTGTGATCCTGAGCAAGTCACTTACCCATGTTTGCCTCAGTATCCTCATCTGTAAAAGGAGCTGCAGAAGGATATGCCAAACCCTAGCAGTTTCTTTGCCAATCAAGCCCCCAAAAAACTTGTGAAGAGCTGACTGTGATTGAAATGACTGAACAATAACAAACAACAAAGGATCATAGGTCTCCCAGAAGAACATGACAAGCAAATGAACAAAAAACTCTCGCCAAACCTTGAAATCATAATGCAGCAAATAATACAAGAGAACTACTCAAAAGTTTTGACACAGAAAATGAAAGATCGATTTGGGAAATGAACTTCTGAGTAATAAGATGGTTTTTGAAAATGACATTTGCATTCCTGGTCCATGGCTTAAAATATAGGAATGACAAATTTCAGGTCAGGGATAAAGTATACTTAATAAAAACTAATGAGAACAGAGTTGCAAAGAGATTTAGAAACTTGACAAAAAAGTCTTTGTCTAGAAAGGGAGAAAAAGAAAATTGTCGAGGTACATTCAGCAAACTAGATAAAATAGAGTTCTTATAATGTAATAAGGAGAATTGGAGTTCAGCCACCCCAAAGTTCACAGGAGACAAAGTCCTGGAAAAGAGTAATAAAACCTATCATCTCAAATTCATCTATATATAAATTCACAATAATGATTTAGAGATCCTAATCAAATGAGAAAATTTAATTTTATAGGTATCATTGAGATTTGGTGGAATTTGACACATTACTGGAAAGTGATTCTGGAAGGATAAAACTAATATCAAGAAAACAGGATAGGGAAAAGAGGCAGGAAGCACACAATAACATTTTATATGAAGAAAATATATCTACTCCCATGATTTTGGTTCCTCTATCTCCATTCACATATATCATTCAGAATCAATAAATGCTTCAATAATTAGAAAGGAAAGCATCTCTTAGTCATCAAATAGTGACTTTAAAGAGTTTATTACAAGCTAGCTTCAAAATGAACAGAGGGCTTGCCTCTTTTTCAAGAGACTGCATTTTTTCATAAGTCCCACAGAAAGAATGAGCATATAATATAAATGTTATCAGAAAAAATACCCCAGTGAGTGAACTAAAATATTTGAAAGTGGTTGTGATTAATGGTGTACATCTGCCCTCTCTAAGGAATAATTCTTTTCTCATATGCCACCTGACCCTATAATTATAGTGTCCCAGACTTCCCTCTATATGTACCATGATTTGTGTGGGTGATGTACAGTACCTAGCACACTGGGGGCCTTCATTAGGTATTAAATAATAATAATAATGCAAACACTGTCTCACTTAAAAAATAAATACTGCCTCATTTTAAAAGGTCTTAATTTTTCTTTCCTGTATAGTACTATGCCCTACATTTAAAGTGCAGTTTCTAAGTGATTTGTTTTATTGCTGTAGAAAAAAAAATAGAGGAAAAGGATCCAAATTGAATGAGTTTTCAGCATTGCATCAGAGCAGCCCAGAGAGGTCAAAGTGCTTTGTGTCTTCAACAGATGATATAGTCAGGGATATCACTCAGGTGTGGTGCCCTTAAAAGTAACTATACTACAATTCTGCAGGAGATGAGGTAACTGTTTCTTTTTATTTGGATCCTGGGATTTATAACCATCAAGAGTAGTACAACAGAAGGGACAATGTGTGCCCTGCATTCTCTTCAGAAATCCCACAGATTGCTAGATGGTGGGTTCAAACTATGCATTCCCCAATTTCAGCCTGTCCTCTGACACCCCACCACACAAGCCAAGGCTAGAATGGGAGTGAGGGAAGGAGCAAAAAGAAAAGAGAAAAATGCTCTTCCTCTCTTTGTTTTAATGAAAATTACCTGAATTCTGTACATGTAATTTAGCAAGGAGAGAGAGAGGAGTGACAGAGGAGTTGGAACAAATTTTGCAATATGTAGTAGAGTATTAGATTTGGTGTAGATTTACATACTATCTTTAACACTTGTGAATTGTGAAAATGGTGAATTGCTTAAACCTTTTTTAAGAATCAGTTTCCTCATTTGTAAAATAGTAAGAATAATATCCTCACAAGCCTGTTCAGAAGTTTATTTTTTAATAAAGCTTTTTATTTTCAAAACATATGCATGGATAATTTGACAATATTGACCCTCGCATAGTCTTGTGTTTCATATTTCCTCCACCTTCCCTCCAACCCATCCCCTAGATGCAAGCAATTCAATATGTTAAACATATTAAAATATATGTCAAATCCTATATGTATAAACATATTTATACAATTTTCTTGCTGCACAAAAGAAATGAAATAAAAAAAGAAAGTAAATGAGTAAGAAAACAAAATGTAAGAAAACAACAACAAAAAGAGTGAGAATGTTATGTTGTGATCCACATTGAATTCCTACAATTCTCTCTCTGGATATAGATGGCTCTCTTCATCACAAGATCATTGGAACTGACATCAGTAATCTCACTGTTGGAAAGAATCACGTTCATCAGAATTGATCATTGTATAATATTGATGTTGTTGTGTACAATGATCTCCTGGTTCTGCTCATTTCACTTACCATCAGTTCATGTAAGTATCTCCAGGCCTATCTAAAAACATCCTGCTGATCATTTGTTATAGAACAATAATATTCCATAACAATCATATACCATAATTTATTCAGCCATTCTCCAATTGATGGTCATCCCTTCAGTTACCAGTTTCTAGCCACTACAAAAAGGGCTGCCACAAACATTTTTGCACATTTGGGTCCTTTTCCTTCCTTTAAGATCTCTTTGGGATATAGGCCCAATAGAAACATTGCTGGGTCAAAGGGTATGCACAGTTTGGTAACTTTTTGAACATAGTTTCAAATTGCTCTCCAGAATGGCTGGAGCCATTCACAACTCCACCAACAATGTATCAGTGTCCCAGTTTTCCCACATCCCCTCCAACATTCGTCATTATATTTTCCTGTCATTTTAGCCAATCTGACAGGTGTGTAGTGGTATCTCAGAGTAGTCTTAATTTGCATTTCTCTGAACAATAGTGATTTAGAGCAACTTTTCATATGATTAGAAACAGTTTTAATTTCATCATCTGAAAATTGTCTGTTCATATCCTTTGACCATTTATCAGTTGGAGAGTGGCTTGAATTCTTATAAATATGAGTCAATTCTCTATATATTTTAGAAATGAGGTCTTTATCAGAACCCCTGTTTCAAGCTAATTTCCCAATTTATTGCTTCCCTCCTAATCTTATCTGAATTAATTTTGTTTGTACAAAAATTTTTAACTTAATATAATCAAAATTATCTATCTGGTGTTCAATTAAGAATTCCATTTCTTCTTTGGACACAAATTCCTTTCTTCTACACAGGTCTGAGAGGTAAACTATCCTATGTTCCTCTAATTTGCTTATAATATCACTCTTTATGTCTAAATCATGAACCCATTTAGATCTCATCTTCATATGTAATGTTTAATGTGGGTCAATGGCTAGTTTCTTCCATACTAGTTTCCAATTTTCCTAGCAGTTTTTGTCAAATAGTGACTTCCTATCCCAAAAGCTGGGTTCTTTGGGTTTGTCAAATACTAGTTTGCTATAGTTATTGCCTGTTTTGTCCTATGATACTAGCCTATTGCACAGAATGACTATTCTATTTCTTAAGCCAGTACCAAATGGTTTAGATGACTGCGGCTTTATACTGTGAACTTAAGTCTGGCACGCTAGGCCACATTCATTTATTGGTATTTTTCCAACTGATTAGGTCTGACTTTATTTGTGTGGAATGTGTTTTGTAGTTGTGTTCATATTGTTCCTGACTTTCCCTTGGCAGATTGATTCCCAAATATTTTATACTATCATCCGTTATTTTGAATGGAATTTCTTTTTGTATCTCTTGCTGCTGGACTTTGTTGGTAATACATAAAAATGCAGATGATTTATGAGTATTAATTTCGTATCCTGCAACTTTGCTAAAATTGTGGATTGTTTCTAGTAGTTTTTTAGATGATTCTCTAGGGTTCTCTAAGTATATCATCACATCATCTGCAAAGAGTGATAATTTGGTTTCCTCATGACCTACTCTAATTACTTTAATTTCTTTTTCTTCTCTTATTGCCAAAGCTAACATTCCTAATACAATATTGAATAGTAATGGAGATAGTGGGCAGCCTTATTACATTCATGATCTTATTGGGAATGGGTCTACTTTGTCCCCATTACATAAGATGCTTGCTGATGATTTTAAATAGATGGTACTGATCATTTTAAGGAAAAGCCTATTTATTCCTATACCTTCTAGTGTTTTTAATAGGAATGGGTATTGGGTTTTATCAAATACTTTTTCTGCATCTATTGAGATAATCATATGATTTTTGATAGTTTGGTTATTGATAAAGTTGATTATGCTGCTAGTTTTCCTAACATTGAACCGGCCCTACATTCCTAGTATAAATCTTACTCAGTCATAGTGTATTATCCTGGTGATGACTTTCTGTAATATTGTTGTTAATATTTTATTTGAGATTTTTGCATCAATATTCATTAGGGAAATTGGTCTATAATTATCTTTCTTGTTTTCACTCTACCTGACTTGGCTATCAGCACTATATCTGTGTCATAAGAGGAATTTGGTAGAACTCCTTCTTTCCCTATTTTTGCAAATGGTTTTTATAATATTGGAATTAATTGTTCATTGAATGTTTGGTAGAATTCACATGTAAATACATCTGGCCCTAGGGATTTTTTCTTAGGGAGTTAATTAATATCTTGTTCTATTTCTTTTTCTAAAATCAGACTATTTAAATAATTTATTTCTTCTTCTGTTAACCTGGGAATTTTATATTTTTGTAACTATTCCTCCATTTCCTTTAGATTATCAAATTTATTGGCATATAGTTGGGCAAAATAACTCCTAATTATTACTCTAATTTCTTCTTCATTGGTGGAAAGTTCTCCCTTTTCATTTTTGAGACTAAAAATTTGATTTTCTTCTTTCCTTCTTCAAATCAAATTAACTAAAGATTTATCTATTTTTAATGAAACCAACTCAGTTTTATTTATTAACTCAATGGTTTTCTTATTTTCAATTTTATTAATCTCCCCTTTTATTTTCAGAATTTCCAATTTGATATTTAATTGAGGGTTTTCAAATTGTTCTTTCTCTAGCTTTTTTAGTTGTAAACCCAATTCATTGATTTTCTCTTTTTCTGTTTTATGCAAGTAAGCATCTAAAGATATAAAATTTCGCCTTATAACCACTTTGATTGTACCCGAAAATTTTGGTATGTTGTCTCATTATTGTCTTTCTCTTGGATGACATTATTGATTGTGTTTATGATTTGCTCTTTCATCTATATTCATTCTTTAGGATTAGATTATTTAATTTCCAATTAACTTTGATCTATTTTCTTCTGATCTTATATTACATGTGATTTTTTTTTTTTGCATCATGATCTGAAAAATGCATTCTGCCTTTCTGCATTTGATTTTGAGTTCTTTATGCCCTAAGGTATGGTCAATTTTTGTATAGGTTCCATGAACCAGTGAGAAAAAAGTGTACTCCTTTCTGCCTCCATTCAATTTTCTTCAAAGATCTATCATAACTAACTTTTCTAAAATTCTATTTATTTCCTTAACTTCTTTCTTATTTATTTTGTTGCGTGATTCATTTAGTTCTGAGAGAGGCAGATTGAAATCCCCCACTAGTATAATTTTGCTGTCTGTTTCTTCCTGCAGCTCTCTTAACTTCTCCTCTAGGAATTTGGATGCTCTTTCACTTTGTTCATTTATATTTAGTATTGATATTGCTTCATTATCTATGGTGCCATTTAGCAAGATAAAGCTTCCTTTCTTATCTCTTTTAATTAGATCTATCTTTGCTTTGATCTGAGATCAGGATTGCTACTCCCTGCTTTTTTTTTTTTTTTTTTTTTTGCTTCACCTGAAGCATAATAGATTCTGCTCCAGCCCTTTACCTTCACTGTTATGTATAACTATGATTTAGATTTGTTTCTTGTAAACAACATATTGTAGGATTCTGGTTTTTAATCCAGTCTGCTATTGGCTTCTGTTTTATGAGAGAGTTCATCCCATTCACATTCACAGTCAAAATAATTAATTCTGTATTTACTGCCATTTTATTTACCCTAAATTATACTTTTCTCTTTCCCTTCCCTTCCCTGCTCCCTAGTATTTTGCTTTTGATGACCAACTCCCTCAAGCAATCCTCCCCCCTTTAGAGCCCCTCCCTCTTTTTATATCTTTCCCCTAATACTTCTGTTTTTCCTTCTATTAGTCTTTCCCTTTATTCTCCTCATTTCCCTCCAACTTCCCTATAAGATGAGACAAGTTTCTCTGTGAAACCAAATATGCCTGATATTCTATTTCAGAGCCAAATCTGATGAAAGGAAGATTCACACAATGCTTTTCCCCCTCCCTTCTTTCCCTCAAATATAATAGGTTTTCTTTGCCTCTTAATGAGATATAATTTCCCTTCTTTTGTCTCCTTTATCTTCATTTTCCAGTATGATCCCCTTTCTACCTCTAGTTTCTTTTTCATATTATCATAAAAAATAAAATTATAGCTGCATTGTCAAAGTATACCTATAACAGAAATATAGTTCTCAAGAGTTCTTTCCTTTTTACCTTGTTATGCTTCTCTTGAGTTCTGTATTAGGAGATCAAATTTTTTTGTTCTGTTCTGGTCTTTTCATTAGAAATAGGTGAAATTCACTTATGTCATTGATTGTCCAAGGCAGAACTATGTATGCATATTTCCACACTTATCTTGCTGTGCAAGAAAACTCATGTCTACAAGAAAAAAAATCTGAGAAAGGAAACACAATGCTCAATAGAGAGCATAAAAATTTTATGTTGTGGTCCACATATCATATCCCTCTCTCTGGGTGTATATGGCTTCTTCACTGAACAATTGGAACTGGTTTGAAGCATTTCATTATTGAAGAAAGCCATGTCCATCAGAATTGATCATCATATAGTCTTGTTGTTGCCGTGTATAATGATCTCCTGGGTCTGCTCATTTCACTCAGCATCAGTTCATGCAAGTCTCTCCAGGCCTCTCTGAAATCATCAAGATGATTATTTAATTCTATTAAGTTACAGAGAAGAAACTAACTATGCTAATGAAGTAAGTTTCCTTCCCTGAGAGGTTCCTATGCCAATGAAATATTTCCCATTTTTATCTCTATTAATATAAGGGAAACTGACTTTATAAATATGATATATACTACATTAATTATGTGTGTTATGGACCACCTCATCTCTGGGATCAGCAGGGGATAAGTTAAGGACAAACAACATTTATGCCACATAATCAGTGAAATAAGAGTAGAATCTCTGGTTTATTATTGTTAACCTACTGTAAAAAGATTCTTTATGCTCACTTAAATCAGCTTCTTCATAGACATATATTACAAAAGAAAGATGTCATAGGGCTGGGAGAATGATTATTTATTTAATTGTCAAATGTCTCAGTTGTGTTTCTATAAAATGAAACAGTTAATGGTTCCTTTCTTCTGTCAATCCTATCCCTAACCTGGCTAACAGATGATGACATTTATAATGAAATTCACTTCTCTTCTCTTATCACAGAGGTGGAGGACTAGTAGGACAGAATATTACATATATTGTCAGATTTTCTCACTATATCAGTTCTATTTCATGAGCTACTATTTCTTATCACATGAGAGGCACAGTTCAGTGGAGTTGGAGATGAGAAGAACATTTCCTAAAAAGACTATGTAAAAAGAAAAGATAGTGATAAAATTATTTTTAAATAATTTAAATTAGAGCATTGGGATAGATTATATCCAAGATTCTTCCCAGTTTTGTCTTATTAAGTTGGGAACTGAAATTCTGAAATATCCATATACTCTTTCTCCAGTCTAGAACTCCTCTTAATTAGCTGAATGTTTTAAAATTACATTATTGATTTAATTAATCTTTTTTTTTTTGGTGAGACAATCAGGGTTAAGTGACTTGCCTAGTCATTGAGCTTATAAGTACACATAGCTTATAAGTGTCAAGTTTCTGAGCCTGGATTTGATCTCAGTTTATCTTGATTCCAGGGTCGGTGCTCTATTTACTCTGCCACCTTGCTGCCTTTGAATTATCTACTCTTGAAAAGGTCTATCTCCTAGCTAATCTTTAGATAACTATCTTCCTCAAAGTAGATGTTTCTTAGATAGTGAAGAAATAACTTAAAATAAAAATTAGAACTACCTTTGAAAATATGCAAGGGTTCCTGTCAGTATCTAAGAACCATTTTGCAATTGCTTAAATAATCTTCTGGACATATTAATAAATTCATTTCCTAACTCACTAGGAAATTCTGTTTATAGGGATGAATGGACAGCTCACCAGTTATCTTAGTTAAAGACTTGCTGTGAATGATGTGCATGTTAGCATTTCAGTGAAGTAATGAGGAGAGTACAAATGGTAATGGTCCATTTGTGGCAAATAAATATGACTCCATTCAATTACATTTCACATATATCTTTCTCACTCCCTCTTTCCAAAGCCATTCTTGTTCCCCTAGCACCAGAGTAGGAAAAAAATTCATTTGATTTATGGTATTAGCTACTTGATATGTGAGAAAATAAATCTTTTATTTAATATACACAAATATAAGCTATAATGCAAGTACTCATTCCAGGGAAATCAAATTATAGAGCACTTGGTGATGAAAAAAAAGATGAAAAAAAGTCCTGTCTTGTGGATAAAAATAAATTCTTAACAGTAGAGCAAAGAGATAGAATATCATACATGTTAGTTATAGTCATTACTATGTAAATACTGGATAATGCAGGGAAACATCTTTTCAAGAAAATTAAGAGAGATAGGAAGGAAAGAGAAAACCTAGTGTTTGTATTTCTCATCATGAGGACCTTGGCTTTGACAATATCCATACCCATGTATGATGTGATCACTAGAGGGGAAGGAAAATACTTTTAAAAGTGGAAGAGAAGGGGCAGCTAGGTGGCACAGTCGATAGAGCGCCAACCTTGAAGTCAGGACCTGAGTTCAAATCTAGTCTCAGACACTTAACATTCCCTAGCTGTGTGGCCCTGGGCAAGTCACTTAACCTCAATTGCCTCAGCAAAAAGAAAAAAATTAAAAATTAAAAAAAAAGTGGAAGAGAAAAAAGAGGCTGTTTTCTGGAAATTTGCTTGGATGGGTTCAGAGAAAAAGGGAAGAAATTCTTAAACAAATAAGGGATAAAGAAGATGTCAAAAGAATGTAAATCATTTTGATTATATAAAATGAAAATAGTTTTACACAAAGTCACTAAAATGAGAATAAGAATAAAAACTTGAGTAAAAAAAGGTTTTTTCATTAAGTATATTTGATAAGTTTAATGTGTTATATCAGAAATGTTACATAAATATATATATATTACATAAAGTATAATATATAAATATCTCATATAATTATATTTAATATGTAAACATTATATATTTAATGTTATATGTATGGAATTATCACAAATTAATGATTTAAATGATTCTATATTAAATGGTCAAAGGACCAGTCTTCAAAAGAATAAATGCATATGATCAATAAGTATATGAAAAGGTTTCCAATTCACTAATATAATAAATAAAATTTAAAAAAAATAAGCCTCCGAGGTATTACCTGAAACCCATAAAACTGGAGGTGAAAAAAGACAGAAATTGTCATTTTTGGAGGGGTTATGAGAATTCAAGAGTACTAATACACTTCATAGAATTGTAAATTTGTTTAACTGTTTTGAAAAACAATTGAAAAGAAGAAGAAAGAAGAAAGAAGGAGAAGGAAAAGGAAAAGTAGAAGAAACTGACAACTCACATTCTTTTCCATTCCTGAAATTGTCTATTGGGCAAATATGCTCAAGCGATCAAAGACAAAAAGAAAGTGTGTCTGTATGTGTATATATGTTTGTGTGTATGTGCTTGTATCCAAATATTTGTAGTGCTGTGGTAGAAAACATTTAAAATTAAAATAGGCAATCATCAATGATGCATTGGCTGAATAACTTTTGATCTTTAGAATATAATGGAACACTATAATGCTATTTCATTGAAAGACACAAACAGGAGGAATTCTGAGAAATATCAGACTTGTGTGAATTGATGCAGAATAAAGAAAGTAACATATAAGGACTATTGTAATAAATGTGCTTCCTCCTTTTTTCTCTCCTTTCAATTCATGCCTTATTCACATTTTTATTTGTTCTATCTCATTTTTTTATTTCATTATTCCTTCTGCAGCTTACTTTTTTCTTGTTATTCTCCTTTTCCTTTCTTTTTTTTTTTCTACTGTCTTCTTTCCTTGTTCTCCTAACAATGACTCTAGTCATTTAATTGGGGTTGGGGAAGAAAAGGATGGCTGATGGAGTCCTCCTCCACTTCTCTTTTAAAAGGAAATGCCTCTAATTGAGCCCAAATGGCTTTTTTCAAGTCTTGACCATGTGTCTTCTCAAATATGTCAAAATAGGAATTTACACTAGGTGTAACAATATATTCTTTTATAAATATTCTATTTCTTTAGCTGCCTTAATAACTTTCTGTAATTCACTGGAAAAGTCCAAGGCCTTTTCCTTCCTTTGTATTGTCATCAGCATTTGCATTACAATCCTATTACATATCCTAAGCATTCATTAAATTTCACTGATATATTGAAAATTACACCCCAAATTAAAGCTTCTAGTAGGATGAAATACAAACACCCCAATGCTTCATGCTCCCTCTAATATCCTTTGCAAATCATTCCACTCCTTGAGTCTTCAAAGTGGGAATAATTCTGCCTCCCACTAACTTTAGACTATTGCTGGGAGGACAAATTAAGGAAAACATGTGAAACACTTAAGGATCTTTAGAATGAAAATGATTCACAAATTTGGGAAAAAAATTTTAACAATATTGTTTATTTTATTATTATTATTTCTGCTGAGGCAATTGGGGTTAAGTGACTTGCCCAGGGTCACACAGCTAGGAAATATTAAGTGTCTGAGATCAGACTTGAATTCAGGTCCTCCTGGCTTTAGGGCTGGTGCTCTACCCACTGCATCATCTAGCTGCCCCCAACATTGTTTATTTTTTAAAAGTTAATCTGATTTTTTTTCACATTTTTCAATAATAAATTATACCTCTTGGTCCTTTATTTGTACAAGGGTTACATGTCTGTCTTAAGAGTTTATCTGGGTTCTTTCCAAGTCCAGAGAATCTACGGAAGGTATAGCAATGTAAAGAAATGAAGCATTTCTTCAATGGAAATTCAGATATTAAAAAAAAAATCATGAAGAGAAAACATTCCTTCCTTCCTTCTCTTTCCTTCTTTCTTTTTCTTTCCCTTTTCTTCTCTTTCTTTCATTCTTTCTTTATCTCTCTCTTCTCGCCCCTCACACTCACACACATAGCAGAGATTTTCCCATACTGTCATAAGTCACATCAGGTAGACAATAACCCATTTTGTTGGTCTTAAAAGGAAGACTCAGTAGGAATCCTTTTTCATTTTTCTAACAAAAACCTATTGAAATTAAGAATAGAATGTCATATCTCTTGACTCCCTGCCTTGCCAAAAGACCATGCTGCATTTGTATTTGATATCGTAAACTGTTTTGTAATATAGTTTTAGTCAGTCTAAATAGAATTGATTCTAACAAAGAATTGGTAATAAAGGACATTTCAAAAGCTTTTTGCTTTAAGAATTATCTTTTTACTACTATTTGGAATTTTATCAAAGGGAAAATATTTAAAATGAGGGGAAAATCGATTGTATGTTGTAAATTAGTTGATGATCTAATATAAAGATTCCATATCACAGAACAATTACCTGGAGTGATTTAAAAGTAAAAAGCTAAAAGTCTGATCTTTTTATTCTTAGCTCACTGAGAGAAAAAAAAATGAAACACACAACAGCAGCAGTATGTAACACTGAAAACATATTCAACATCTGTTTAACCTCAAATGGAAGGGGATCCCCTTGGAACTACTTTTTATGCCTTTATATTGCTTCATATTATCTAGGGATGCCATTTCCACTATATATAACTACCTATTTAAAGTACCTAAAGGCTTTATTTTGCTACAGTTGAAATATAAGAAATTCAATAGATATTAAAACCTGGCTTAGCCTTCATTACTATACTAATAGAGTAATGTTAGATGATTGTGGATTAATAGAGCAAAATATTTTTAGAAATTACTGGATCCTAAATAGATTCAAAAACAGCAGAAAAGAAGTTTAAGAATATGGAAAAATATTAAAAAAAACGAAAGTGATATAAAATTGTTGTAACAGGAAGCATTAGCAGACATTTAGACTTGGCATGATTGTTAGACAATAATTCCCTTTGTGAACGAAAATCAGCTTTCTCAATTCGAAAGGATAGTTTGGGAAATGTGATTCCAGGTATAAGTAAAGCATGTGTTCAAAGGTAAAAATGAATTTCAAGAAAAAATTAAGAAACAATCATGGCAAAATAGATAAAGGAACAACTTTGGAGTTGGGAAAATATAGACTCAACAATTTGAAGCTATGCTCAAAAAGTTATCAAACTGTGCATACCCTTTGACCTAGCAGGGTTTCTATCGGGCTTATATCCCAAAGAGATGTTAGAGGAGGGAAAGGGACCCACATGTGCAAGAATGTTTGTGACAGCCCTTTTTGTGGTGGCTAGAAACTGGAAACTGAATGGATGCCCATCAATTGGAGAGTGGCTCAATAAATTATGGTATATGAATGTTATGGAATATTATTGTTCTGTAAGAAATGACCAGCAGGATGATTTCAGAGAGGCCTGGAAAGACTTGCATGAACTGATGCTGAGTGAAACGAGCAGAACCAGGAGATCAATATACACAACAACAACAATATTATATGATGATCAATTCTGATGGACATGGTGCTCTTCAACAATGAAATGTCTCAAACCAGTTCCAGTTGTTCAGTGAAGAAAGCCATATACACCCAGAGAGAGGGATATGAGATGTGAACCACAACATAACATTTTCATGGAGTCTATCGATGTTTGCTTGCTTTGGGTTTCCTTTCTCAGATATTTTTTGTTCATGTAGATACGATTGTTCTTGCACATCAAGATAAGTATGGAAAAATGTATACATATATTCGACTTGTCAAGTATTTTAATATAATTAACATGTAGTGGACTTCCTGCCATCTAGGGGAGGAGAGGGAACTAGAGGGAAAATTTGTAATAGAAAGCTTTGTAAGGATCAATGTTGAGGAACTACACATAAATATGTTATGCAAATAAAAAGCTTTAATAAAAAAAAAGAAAAAGAAAATATAGGCTCAAATACAATCTCTGACTCTCATTTGGCATCTAACCTTGAGACCTTGCACAAGTCACAAACCTTATCCTTGACTTTAGCATGATATGATAATATGTTATGGAATCTAAGGTGCTTCAGAAAAGAGAGTTTGCATATTAGGAAGATCTCCTTTCTCCCCTACTCTCACACAAAAAATCACACGTCTTAAAACACTTATACACTCATACACCTACCCAAAAGTTGCTGGTGGCATTGTCCTGAAGTTGATAGTTATGTTTTCATAACCTTAGAAATATGACAGAGTCCATCTGCCCAAAATATAACCCCCTCCATCACCACTGACTTCTTCCTGTACCTAAAGTCCCCAGCATCAATCAGTTCTTTGATTCTGTTTCCATAAAGTACAATTAAAATGCATATATATAAGAAAAAGAGTTGACAGCATGTCTCCAATTACTCAAATATTCAACTGGATTTGAGATCTCATAGATCTGGGAAATTTCTAAATTGTTTCAATTTTCAGGTCTCTCACTACATATCTGTGGGGATTGGGTGAAGGTTGTATGAAAGATGAGAAAGAGAAAGAGAAAGGGAGAGAGAGAGAGAGAGAGAGAGAGAGAGAGAGAGAGAGAGAGAGAGAGAGAGAGAGAGAGAGAAAGAGAGAGAGGGAGGGAGAGAGAGAGAGGGAGAGAGAGAGAGATTTTGTCTCAGAGGTCAATGTACTTTGCACATAGTAAGTGCTTAATAAATGCCAATTGACTGACAATCTATGTAAAATTGTCTGGTGTAATTAGCAATATCCATTTTCTAGATTACTTGCTATGTGTATGAACTTGGATAAATCACTTAATCTTTCTTTATTGTTTCTGTGACTCCATTATGCCTTCTTGGAAAGAATAAAAGTATATTAGAATTACATAATTTGAAACTTTAAGAAGAATACCAAGGGCAGCTGGGTGGTACAATAGATTGAGCACCTTAGGAGGACCTGAGTTCAAATTTGATCTCAGATACTTAATATTTCCTAGGTGCATGACCCTGGGCAAGTCACTTATTCCCAATTGCATCAGGAAAAAAAAAAGAATACCAGGACTCAGCTGAAAATTACCTAGGTTAGCCACCTAGACTTTAACTTGTGAGAAAGGCTCATTCTAAATAATACTAATAGATACATCTAAATAGTTTAGCTTCTGGAGCAACTAGCTGGCACAGCGGACAAAGCACTGGCCCTGGCATCAGTAAGAACTGAATTCAAATCAGGCTTCAGACACTTAAGTGTTTTGTGACTTTGGGCCAGGCATTTATCCCTGTTGGCTTCACTTTCCACACTTGTAAAATGAGCTGAAGAAGGAAATGGCAAACCACTCCAGTATCTTTGTAGGGAAACCTCAAATGAGCTCATGAAGAATGGGCTACAACCAACAATAAGATTCTGGCTTTTCAGAATTCTTTTCTTTGATGGTGATAAACCTGTCTGACTTTTGTTTTAGTCTGGGAACCTTATGAATGTATCAGGGATATTGTAACAATGAAAAAATGATTGAAGTAATATCTAAGGTCCCAAGATTATTTTAAATTCATTGTTTTTGTGCTTCCTCTACTCTTCCTAAATTTGACCTTGGATTAATAATTTCTTTTTTCTCTCCTCTAATCCTAGCATGATATTCCAATTCTGATATTATGTGATTAGCATAGTCTCAGTCTCATGAGAGGGTCCCCAAGAAACTATTCCAGTTTTCTTCCATGATTTGGGTTGAAAAATACTCAAATCCACATTTCATAAGCCCCCAATAATTTTGCTTTTATGACATCAACCTGAAGACAGTTAGTTTGAAGCAAAAGATATTTAATTAAATGGCAAAAAAATGACAAATGATGAGGAAAAGCCTTGCCTCCCTCTATACTCTCTTCCTCACTGAAGAGTACACTTTCCCAGAGATTCTCACACTACTGGTAGAAAAGGAAATAAGAGAAGGGGTATTATGTTAAGAAAGGGACATGTGAAGATAATGTGTATGTTCAAGTAATACACATTTATATGGGATTCATATGTGTAAGACTGGGACTTCATCCAAGAAGGAACTTCTCTCTGACTCCCATGCTGTAGAATTACTGATGGCAGCTCTTCTTTAGCTGTTATCATCAATATGTAGACTTCTGGGGTATAATGCTGAGCTAGTAGTTACTGCTTCCTGTGACAATCTGATAATGCTATTCTCTGATTATAACTCTTAAATTATGTGTATAGCACAGTCTCTGCAAATTTTCTGCTGTCACATTCTGCTCTACAATATTGAGTCAGACTCTTCCCCATAAAGAAAGGGGTTTATCTGCTCTTTTAGCTCATAGACCTATGGGCTAGTTCAACTCTGTTATTCAAACTTGGACCACATCCAGCTAGAAAAACCTAAAGGCATTAACTAAGTCTTTTTGAATACCTTTATTATGGTTTTGCCTTCACTCACTGAGCACAGTCTAGTGACTTAATGGTAGAAAACTCCTTTAAAATAATTTTAGTACCATTATTCCAATTTCTCTTCATGAAAATTTCTCTCTGGAAGCAAGATTTGATGAGGAGTGGAAGAGGGAAAATCAGTGGACCTAATGACTTTTACTCTTTTCCCCTGCCAGTAACCAAATTTCTTCCCTCTCTGAGTTTCTCGTCTGCATCTATAATGAAATGGTTCATCACTTCTGTGTAATTCTCTATTTACACAATATACTTACACTTCAATTCTTTGTCTCCAAACTTTTCATGATTCAGTTCAAATCCCACTTTCCCCATGAAGATTTTCCTCCTTCCCTCCCTCCCACCCCCAGTAGTTAGTATCCTTTTGCTCCTAAATAAGTTAGACTAATCTGTAAGGGTCTTTCAAGTTCTCAAGTTCTATAATACATTCTGCAATAGTAGATTAAAATTACATCATTCCTAAGTAAAATATTGATTGCCTGCATGCAGGAACCATTTTGGATTTAGAAAATATATTTTTATAGGCAATACCTAATATTGAACTTTGTATTGAGGAGATGAATAATATATGGATGTTAAATTGAATTGATTTGATATTCTGGTATTTTAGTATTTATTAAATGTACTGCCTTCATACAAAACATAAGTTACATAAAGACAACAGTAGTTAACTCAGAGCTCATTCACATACCCAGTTGACCTTAAAATATAGTATGAAGCAAATTTGAGACACAAGTGATGGACAGCAGAGTAAATACAATTTTAGAGTCACATTTTATTCAATTGCTAAAGTCATTTCCAATTGCTTACTTGATTTCATTGTTGCTGTAATTAATCAGAAAACATGATCCTTGATGCTACAAAAAGTAAAACTTTTTAAAAGTAGATTAGTTAAACTGTCAACACAAAAGAGAAAGCAAGATTCATGGAGATAATCATCTAAAATATAAATTAAATATTTGCTCAGACATCAGCTCTTGTGTATAGGATGAAACAAAGAGAAATATGAAATCAAATTATGCTTTAAGAAACAGTTCTAGCTAAAAAACTTGCACGTTTTTTTTTTCTCTGATGTCAGGAAAAAATGAATAGATTATACTGAATGTTTCAAGTACCATTAAAAATAATAGATTCCACTTCTTCCTATTAAGTGAGTTGATTATTTGTAACCCAAGTCTGTTGATGTTTTTGTTGGACTTTAAGTCGTTAAAAGAAAATTAATAGTTAGACAGCTGAGATCTACTTTCATTCATAAGCAAGCAATTCATGTTGCTTGACTGAAAAACAAATGGAAATAAATGAATATGAATTGAGAAAACCAGTAGCAATATGAACTCTACTTGCTTGCTGCCAAAAATATATGGGAAAAAATTCTCATCAATATCTAAACTAAAAGTAATTTTTCATTAAGGAGGCAATGCATTAACATGATCTCCTGGACATTTTGTTTGTTTGTTTGTTTTATAGAGTTGGGTAGGGAGAAGATGAATTCATCATTACAAATTATTGGAAAGATTCAAAAGGCATTACATTTTACTCAATCAAATGGTCTAGTTTTGTCATAAGTTCTGAGCTTAGGATAAATAGGGAGATAATAAGAAAGTACCTAGCTGGTCTTGAAAATTCATGTTATTAGGCCTAGATGAACTGTGTCCTAGGGTACTGAAATAAAAGGTAGATGCGGTTAGTAGACCACAATCAATGATATTTGAAAGATTCGGAGGAATGGAAGAGGAACTACTAAAGTGGGAAAGGATAAATGCTCCAATTTTCAAAAATGGAAAAAAATATATAATCTGCATCCTACAGGAAAAAAAGGCTTGACTTTTCTGACAAAATTCTACAATTTTCTTTTAAAGACAAAGACAGAAAGGCTACTAGTAAGGCCTAGACCTGGAAATTTATCTATATAATAAACTCAGATGAATAAATCTCTTCTAACCATTCAGGTCGATTCATTCTCTCCAACTTATAATCTTGGGAACTTGCCTGGAGAACAAAGAGTTTAAGTCACTTTTCTAGGGGTACACAAATCAGAATATGTAAGGGCCAAAACACAAATCCAGATCAAACCTGTCTTCAGTGTTTGCTATATATACCATACTGCCTTCTATGGTTAATGAGCATCTAGAAGAGGCAGTGATCACAAGGAGAAAACTTGATTGTATCAAAAATAAATCATACTAAAGACTTCCGATACCAAGATGACTGAGTAAGAAGGGAGTCCCTGAAGCTCTCCAAACAATCTCAGAACAACATCTCAGATAAAATTTTTGAGTAGGGAAGCAAATTCACAACCTAGAACAATATGGAGGATCATCAAGGAAGGTCTGTCTCACTGTGGTGGGAGGAGAGCAGATCTGGAAACAGAAGGTAGGTTCTACTCTAGGGGACCTGAAGCAAGACTCTAAATTCTAAGGAAAGGAATCAATGAAGACCTGGGCCTGCTATAAACCAGAAGCAAGACTAGAATTAGGAGACATAAGAAAGTTCCTGCAGAATATCACTATAATCAATCTCCAGGTCCTATATAGGTTAACAGTGAAGCCCTGTCCTCATTGCTGGCAAGTATTGAAATATTGTCCCCAACTTGGAGCTAACTAGCAGTAAGATTCCACTTCTGGGACAGATCAACAGTGAGACTTTACCCCTGGGGCCAGTCAGCAGCAAGATCCCATCCCTAGGTCAAGTCAGAACCAGGGAATGATCCCAGTACAAACCAGCAAAGATGTCCCCTACTCCATTGCTAGCAAGCAACTGAGGCCCAAAGTTTAGTGTAAGCAAGAATCAAGGCCTGGAGATCTGGCAGAAGAAATTTTTAACAGTACTATCTCCATTCCAGGAAAAGAAACCAACTATAATATAAAGGTACAAAGTCTCAAAAAAGGTAAAAAAATAAGGGAACAAAAGATCCCAACCATGTAAAGTTAGCATGGTAAAAAGGAGGATCAAGGCACAAACTAAGATGAGGACAATAATATTAAAATGGCTATATGCAATGCCTCAAAAAATTTTTATCAGTCTCATTTCAAAAAAAGAACTCATAAAAAAGCAAATTAATTAAAAAAACAAATAAGGTAAGTAGAAGAAAAATTTAGAAAAGTAATGAAAGTCATACAAGAGAATCATGAAAAAAAGAGTAAACAATTTGGTAAAGAAAACATACAAGGGGGCAGAGCCAAAATAGCAGAGAGGAGACATATCCTTTTTTGAGCTCTCCCCATATTCCTCAAATTGACAGCAAATTAAAACTCTGGACTGGTTTTGGAGTAACAGAATCCACAAATATTTGGAGTATAACAAATTTCTAACAGAAGATAATTTGAAAGATCTTCAGAATAAGTCTATTGCAATCAGGCATGGAGGGAGGCAGGCCAAGTACAGGCAGTACAGAAACCAAGGGTGGTATGGGCTCCGTGCTAAGGAATCTACCAGGAGGAATCTACAGCAGTATTGGCTACTCTTTCCTGGTTGTAAGCCAGTAGATCAACAGATTAGCTGTAATACACCCAACACAAATACAAAAGGCAAATAGTGAGTCCCTAAATACCAGAATATCAGGAACTAGCCACGCCCACCCAGCACCATAAGTTAATCAGCACTGACTCAGACAGCTACTGTTGCTTGCAGAGGAAATTTGGACAATCTCCCCTTTGCCCTAAAAGCAGACCTCAACCTTGTAAAAAATGAGTAAAAAAAAAAAAAAAAAAAAAAAAAAAAAAAAAAAAAAAAAGAACCCTGACCATAGATAGATTTTATGGAGAAAGAGAACAGATTTCAAACCCCGAGGACACTAAAGGCAGATTATGTCCAGATGAAGCCCCAAAGGGTGATATGAATTGGTCCCCATCTCACAAGGCTTTCTTGGAAGAATTCAAAAAGAATCTTAAAAGAAAGTTAGAAGAAAAATGGGTAAAGGAAATGAGAACTTTGTAAGAGGAACTGGGAAAGGAAATACAAAAATTATCTGAAGAAAATTCCTTACAAAATAGATTTAGGGAAATGGAAAAATCATGTAATTCCTTACAAAATAGATTTGACAAAATGGAAAAAGAAAACAACTCGTTGAAAAACAGAATTCATGAAATGGAAAAAATATCCATAGAACAAAACAACTCATTTAAAAATTCAATTGGCCAAATACAAAAGGAGCTAAAAATGTGAATGAAGAAAATAATTCACTAAAAATTAGAACTGAACAAATAAATGGAAACAAATGACTTGATGAGACATCAAGAATAAATCAAAAACTTGAAGAAAAATAGAAGAAAATATAAAACATCTTGTTGGAAAGACAACTGACCTGGAAAATAGATTTAGGAGAGACAATCTAAGGATAATTTGACTTTCTGAAAATCATGATGACAAAAACACCCTAGATATTATAGTTCAGGAAATCATCAAGGAAAACTGCCCTTGGGACTTCTGGGGGTGGAGCCAAGATGGTGGAGATCAGAAAGGAGTCTCTGTACCTTCCTCTAACCTTCCCTCAAACCAACAACATATGAAGCCTCTAGACTGATTCTGAAGCAAAAAAATCCACAATATCTGGAGGACAGCACGATTCTAGAAGAAGATACTCTGAAAGAACTTCAAAACAGGTCTGTCTTAATTGGGTAGGGGGGTGGACTGCTGAACCCAGACTGCAGCACAGGGAGACCAGGGAAGGGAGCTGGAGCAGGGAGCTGGAACAGGAGTCAGAACAGGAGTCAAAACAGGAGTGGGAGCATTGTGGTTTTCACACACCTGGGAGTCTTCTGCGGGCCTCTTGGGCCAATCTGTACTGATTGTGGGCAGGTGGTTTGGAGGGTCTGCCTTTTGTGGGGGGTAGATTGAGAACCACTGAACCCCTGATGAGCATCGGACCAAGCTGCCATTACACAGCACCCTAGGGCGATCAATCAGTAGGACTGATCAGCACCTGAAATAATTCAATCAGCAGAACTGCCCCAGGGTGAACTAAAGCAGAACTGCCCAGCACCTGACATAATTCAATCAGCAGAACTGCCCAGTTCCTGAAATAACTCAATCAGCAGAACTGCCCCAGGGCAAATTAAAGCAGCTGTCCCACCTTTGCCTTTAAGCAGACCTCACACCTTTAAAAAAAATGAATAAAAAACCAAAAAGAGCTCTCATCATAGACAACTTTTATGGAGACAGGGAAGAACAGACCTCAAATACTGAGGCCCCTAAAGGTAAAGCAACTCCAGAAAAAGCCCCAAAGAGAGACACAAACTGGACTCCATGTCACAAGGCTTTCTTTGAAGATTACATAAAGGATCTTAAAAGAGAGTTAGAAGAAACATGGGGAAACAAAATGAGATCACTGCAAAATAAAATAGAAAAAAAAAAA
>JAJPUD010002233.1:0-10234 GCA_023553655.1 Myrmecobius fasciatus
GGGGGAGGAATTGAGCCCTCAATATGCTTGCATAGCATCTTTACAGTCCAGAAGAATCCTAAGCCAATGAAAGAAGACCTACACTGAGAAAGCTTGAAACTACCTGCTATGAGCAGGCTAGCCTGTAAAAAGATTTGTCCAACAAGGGTGTAACTTCTGGAGAGAAAGATCAGACTTTTGCACTCAAAGGAATTCTAGATATAAAGTATGTCAGATAAATCAAAGCAAAATGATTTCAGCTCAAGGGTTTGTTTCGAGGAGAAGATTAAATGTAGCTGAAGATTAAGTGTAGCAAAACTGAAGGATAGAGAAGAGGGTATAGGATCTAAATTATTGATCCTGTTAAATACTGAGCTTTCTCTAGCAATGGAGGATTACTTGCAAAAACTCCCTCATATTCACATTAAAATTCATTAATCAACAAGCATTGTAAGGAGTAGCTAGGTAATGACATAAATAGAGAAGTGGTCCTGAAATCAGGAGGAACTGAGTTTAAATCCAGTCTCAGATACACACTACCTGTGTGAACAATCCCAATTGCCTCAATTGCAATAACAATAAAAAAGCCTATTATGTGCCAGGCACTGAGCTATGTAAGCACGAGGGATAAAAAGACAATATTTCACAGGTACTACCCAAACTGGGAATGGATCTTAGTGACTCAAGGCTTGCAAAGCAAGCCCACTTTACAGGTGAGGAAACTGAGGCTCTGAACAACTTGCCCAGAGTCATGAAGCTAGTGAATGTCTGAATATTTGATGTCTTCAGGAAAAACTGTTCTTTAAAATGTCACCAACATATCACAAACAGTGGATATAAATTATATACTTCAGAGAAATAGCTTAAACACATTGTGTTTCTGGATTAGCTTTAAATTCATTATCATCTCTCCTAAACAAAACTACGTATTTCTTCTAAGTTAGAATGAATCAAACCAAACCATCTTATTAATGATGTCTATGGATGGCATTAAACTATTTAGTTACACTGAAAAATACATTAAACAGTTCCTTCGGGCATTGGAATTTTTCTGCAATGATACTGAGATATTATTTAGACTAAGTAACTGTAAAAATTTTAATATTCATCAACGAAAGGTAGCACTCTACTAAAGGTTTCAACCTAAATATGGAAGATTAAATGAAACCAATGGATGCAAAAAAAAGTTGTGGCTAAATATATAATGAACTTGCAGGCTTCCCCAAATCAAAGGTGAGTGGGAAGAACAAGTTTAAACCAATCACCACCTATACCATACCAGGCAAAAAGAAAAAGGAAAACACTTTCAGAACCGTAAAATAGACTGTCACATTTTTGGAAAATATCCTAGCAGGAACCTGTACAATAGAGGTTCATTACTCTTAGTCAATCATAGAAAGATTAGACCTTCTTCAATGAAGAAGTAGGTTGATAGGCATTCATTCTTGATGCAATAGACTAAAAACTCACAGAAACACTTCTCAGAAAAAAACCATACATCATTTTACAAAGCAAAAGGAAAGATTGATAACAATACATAGCTACTAGCTACAGGATGCAAAAATTTAGTACCTATTGAATACCTAGCAAGACATGATCTGGTAACTAGATCACTATGTTTTCCAGACTAACAGATAAGAATTCCCAATACTACAAATGCATATTTTAAAACTGTATTAGAAGGACAACATTATCGCAAATAGAGCCATATTTGGCAATCATCCAGATATAACAGTGATTCATAAAAACTTAGGAAAAATATTGTTAATACGTATCACCAGCCCAAATATATATACTCTCTGAGCAACATGGAATGAAAAGCTTTCAGTCTACAAAACTTAGCAAGGAGAAAAAAAATCACATGGGAATATGATGAAATATATATATACATATATATATTTGTTGCCCTGTTTGTCACTTAGTCATAGCCAAGATGTCATAAGTGAACCTACATGATCTTACCTTCAAATAAGTTTATTCAATTATAAAAGCAATTATTTGTTACTAATCCCTAGACTATTTCTACTGAAATTCCACTGGAAAAAATGAGAAGAATGCAATTACAACAATAATAATAAATCCTACAAAATAGTTACAGTCCAAAATTAGAATAAACAGCTGTAATAGACTTGACTCTTTTCAACAATGAGGTGATTCAAGGAAATTCCAACAGACTCATAATGGAAAGCACTATCCACATTGAAAGTGAGAATATAGAGACTGAATGTGGATCAAAGATGGTATTTTCATCTTTTTGTTGTGGTTGGTTGTTTTTTTTCTTTCTGGATTTTTTTTAATCTTTTGATATGATTCTTCTTGTGCAGCATGATGAAGATGGAAATGTTTAGAAGAATTGCACATGTTTAATTTATATTGGATTGCTTACTGTCTTGGGGGCAGGGAAGGGCGGAAGAAAAATATGGAACCTAAGATTTTGCAAAGGTGAATATTTGCATGTAGTTCAAAAAATAAAATACTATTAAAAATTAGAATCAAAAGGCCTTCCTTGGGCAACATCCACCTTAACTCAGCCAACCATATGTCAACAAATAATTTATGGGCCAAGGACTGAATCTCTGTTGTCCTATCTGCTACAGTATTCACACCAAAGATCTTTTCCGTGAGTTTACAGATAATGGGTTTTCATCCTAATGCTGTTAGTCAATTATAAAAAGCAATTATTTTATCCCTTTGTACACAATTAGTCCACAGAAATATTCAATATGAATGAGTAAAAATAAGAAAGTGAAGTCTCAGGATCATTTCTATTTTGTCTCCATCTAAAAGAGATAAGAATTAAATAAAAATCATTTTCCTCATCATCATTATCTAAAGGCAATGTGACAGTGGTAAATGGCCTAGGTTCAAATCCAGTCTGACCACAGCAAATTATTTTGCCTATATAATGCTGAGTTTCTTTATCTATATAATAAAGGGATTAGACCAAATGGCTTCTAAGGTCTCTTCCAACTCTAAATCTATGATCTCATAATAACAACTGAAATTTACATGGTATTTGACATATGTCTTTTGAACATCATATCAACTCTGGAGAGTATGGGTACTACAAGTATTTTTATCTCCCTTATAGATAGGTGACTTGAGACTCAGAGAAATTAAGTGACTTATTTTTGGTCATGCAGATAGTAACTGCCAAAGGTGGGATTTTAACCCAAATCTTCCTGAAATCTATCTACTGTTGTCTCTTTTTTATGGCACTATAATATCTAACCTGCTTTCTCTTCTCTTTTTTGTACAGAATTTTTCTCTAAGAAAAAACAATTTCCTTTGTTTTCTACTTGATACCAAAAGCATCAATTCAATTTATCTAATGTTTTATTCTCTTTTTTCCCAGAAATCCCAACTGATCACTCAATCAACAATATGAATTAAGAATCTGCTATGAGCCAAGCAACAAATAAATAGAAGGTGTTGGGGCCCAAAGCATATCTTCAAAAGGATAAGTCACTAGTGCATGGAAAGAGTGACAAACTTAAGAGTTACATGATCTGAGTTCAAATCCCAGCTTTGCATTTTACTACATGAGCAAATTTAGATAAATCTTGTAATCTTCTATGGCTCTCAATTTTCTCACCTGTAAAATAAAAGGATCATACTAAATGCCTTCTAAGGTTCCTTAAGGCGCTATCAATTTATGAACCAAAGTTCCTGTCCAAAGCAGCTGGGAAACATTCATTGATGACTCATAAATATTTCACACCTCCCCTTAAATTTAGCACATTTGAAGTGATATAACAGGGATATTTTATAGGCAGGAAATATTAAAATATTTTTATTTTTTTCTTGGTATAAAGCCAACAGCTCCAAGTTTGGCACATCACATGAAACAAAATCCACCTGTCACTGTGCATCCAAAACTAGGGATTGCTAAATTCCATACATCTGTGGCCAAACTTCTGTTTTTAAAACCTATAGCAAACCATTTTAATGGATTTTCAAATAATCCCTTCCTTTCTCCCTCCATATTCTCACTCCTCTGCCTTCTCTGTATCTAAACACATCTCAGAAGAGGAATGTTCATCTATTATGCCAAAAGGATTTCCCTAGGCCAAACTGAAATAGAAAGAAACTCTAACCTGCCAAGTTATTCCTATTGGCTAGGTCTGTTGGTCTAAGAGTATAAGAAGGACATCTGAGATTTGGGGTGTGAAGTGACCTTCTGAACCTTTGGAAGTTCATCCTGCCAGGATTCTCCTTGAAGGAAGTATTTATTTATAAAGTGAGCAGCTGAGAGGGAAGAGAGGATAAGAGCCTTCCATGTGAGCCTGTGAGGGAAGCATTTCCTATTCCTTAGGACATTTCTGAAATTCTAGCAAGTGTAATCAGAATAAGAAACCTTGTCTGTAGCCTACCTAATGAAAAGATTGTTAGCTTAGCTACATTGGCTTGGAGAGAGTAGAGTAAATGGGCAAGGGGAACATGGTAAGATACTAGAGTCATAGATTTAAAACAATTGTTATTTGTTCTTCATTTCAAACTCGTCTTCTTGATGCAGATCCAGCACTTTATCCACAGAAATATCACCTAGCTGCAGGAGTATACCATGATCACAACTGTGCTTTAGATATATCATTTTGACAGCTGCATGGAGAACATAAAAGAGCCATGCAAGGAAGACCTTTGACAATGGAAGAGAAATGGGAGTGGAGTGGTAAGCAAGGTTTGAACCTCATTTTCATCAAAATTAATTCAAAAAAGGGCAAATGCATATGTGTACATATGCACAAACACACACAATCACTTGAGTATAGAAATTAATTTTACCCAGTAGGGAAATGGAGGGGAAGGGGATAAGAGATATAGAGTATGAGGTGGGGAGATTCTAATAGAAGGAAGATTAAGGGAGGCAGTGGTCAGAAGCAGAATAGTGTATTGAGGAGGAACAGGATAAAAAGAGAGAGTAAGGGATAAACAAGAAATAGGATATGGGGAAATACATAATTAGTAATCATAGCTGTGCATGTAAATGGGATGAATTCACCCATAAAAGAGAAGCATATAGCCAAGTGGCTTAGAAATCAGAATCTAGTGATAGATTGTATACAAGAGACATACAAGAAACAAAAAGATACACACAAAATTAAAGTAAAAGGCTAGAGCAGAATCTAATATGCTTCAGCTGAAGTAAAAAAATCAGGAATGGTAATCATGATGTCAGACAAAGCGAAAACAAAACAGACCCAATTAAAAGAGGTAATTTTTAAAACTACATTTTACTAAAAGATACCATAGATATATAATATATAAATATCATAAAGTAATGTAGAAAAATTTTACAGCAAGTTTCTCTGATAAAAATGTATATATTCAAATTTGTAAAAATAAAAGCCATTTCCCAATGGATAAATTGGCAGTTTTCAAAAGAAAAAAAATCAAAGTTATCTATATAGGCATATTAAAAAATACTTTAAATCAGTGTTAATTAGTAAAATGTAAATTAAAGCAATTTTGAGATAACTGCAGACCGCATACCTATCAAAAATGACAAATGCTGGAGGGATAAGAGGAAATGTATACACTAATATATTGCTGGTAGAGTTGTGAACTCTTGCAACAATTCTAGAAAACAATTTAGAAACATGTCTAGAAAGGTAATAAACTGTGCTTACCTTTTCACCCAGTAATATCACTACTAAGTCTGTACACCAAAGATATAAAAGAAAGGGGCCAATATGTATAAAAATATCATAGCAACACTTTTGTGTTAATAAAGAATTGGAAGTTGTGGGGATGCTTGTTAATTGGGAAATGACTGAACCTGTTACGATATACAAATGTGATGGAATACTATTGTACCAAAGAAATGATGAATGAAATGGTTTCAGAAAAATCTAAAAAGATTTATATGAACTGATGCAAACTGAAGTGATCAGAACCAGAACAGTATGCATAGTAACAACAATACTGCAACAACAAGCAACCATAAAAGACTTAGACATATTGAACAATGCAATGATCCACAATCATTTCAAAGGATTCATGATGAAAAATTCAATCTGCCTCTAAAAAGATAACTGATTAACTCAGGAAGCAGATTGAAGCATATTCTTTTTCTTACCTTATTTTTCTTGTCTTCCCCTTCAAATATGGCTAATGTAGAAATAAATTTTGTATGACTGCATATGAATAATGGGTATTGTATGCATTTCCTTTTCAATAGGTTAATGGAAGGGTGGAGGAAGGGAAGGAAAGAATGTGGAACTGAAAATTAAAAACAAAATCATTCAACAAACTTTTATTGATAGCCCTGGACAGCTCAGACCTGACTATACAAATGATAGTAAAATTGACCATATGTTTTTGAAACAATATTGCTGTCATGATTTAGCATTTAAGCACTTACACCTTGAAGACCTTGAGACATATATGTCTATAATGAACCACAGAACCCCTGAAAAAGTCAATGCTATGCTATATTAAAAGAAGTAAAAAATCATCGCAAGGAGGAAGGCAATAATTTGACTCTATTCTGCCCTGATTAGAGTACATCTGGAGTATTATTTAATAAAATCCCATATTTTACAAAATACCAAAAAAAAAGTAACAAGATAGAATTTATCCAAAAGAAAGCAATGAGGACAACAAGAGAGCTATAGATTATATCTTATAAAGCATCAATTGAAGTCTGGAGAGGAAAATTTTAATCCTGAGCAGAAGAGAAGTTGAGAAAGAATGGAAGAGAAGGAGGCCAGTGATCTTCAAGTATCTGAAGGATATTGTTATATCGGGGGGAATGGAAATGGTCAGGTCTGAGTTGTCTAGTGTTACCAATAAAAGTTTGTTGTTATGAATTTTATTTTTTTTAAATTATCAGTTTCACACTCTCTTCCTACCTCCTTTCCCCCTTCTATTACCCTTTGAGAAGGCAAGATGTACATTACCTATCATACATTTCCAATTTAACCCTGGAGAATGGAATTAGAAGCAATGGACATGAATTGTAGAGAAGCAGATTTAGACTTGATGTAAGGATAAACTGCCCAACAATGAAAGTCATTCAGAAATGAAATGGCTGGAGATGGTGAATTCTCCCTAGTTGGAGGTCTTACAATGAAACTTGAATGACTATTTGTCAAGTATGTTGTCAAAAAAACTAGAAAGCCTCTGATGGTCCTTCCACTTCTTAGATATTAGTTCTTCATATTAAGACAAATTTCCCTAAAGGGAAGTCTTCATCTTGAGTGACTACATTAAATACTAGGAGAAATTCCCACGCATTTTAAAAAATTTAATTACATGTCAATAACAATCAACTTCCATGAGGTTGTATCATCCGATCTAATTCATAGCTTCACAGTTTGATAAAAAGGATCTTAGCAAACATCAATGTTTCCACCACCTCATTTTACAACTGAAGCAGAAAGAAATTAAGTGATTTTTCCAAGGTCACACAAATTAAGTTGTCTGACTTGCAAGTCAGTATATACTTCCCACTGACCATATGTCAGAGCAAACATTCACTACATATGAGAGACACTGTGCATCACATATCATTTACTAATTTACCAAACAATTCAAATTAGGAAGCATGGTGGAAAGAGCACTGACCTTGACCTCAGAAAACCTGAACTCAAATTGCAGCTCTCTTGCTAACTAGTTATGTGTAAAATAACTCTTCCCTTTTGTCCTGCTGCCTCTAGAGCATAACCTTTCAATTCCTATATAATTCGGAGAAACCATGAACTGGGCAGTGCTTTTTCCACTACCATCAACAGCCTCATCTGTAAAATGGTCAAAAGACCATAGGTTTGGTATTGGAAAGCCATTGAGTGCAACCCTTTTTATTGTACAAATGAAGAAACTGGGGAAACTTAAGCAGTTAAGTGACTTATCCAGGGCCATGCAGCTAGAGAGTGTCTGCTTCGGGATTCAAAAGTAGGAACCATCTTCTTTCTTTTTCATCCAATGCTTTGGAGAAAACCCCAAACAAGGACTTGAAGGTGTCCTGGGATGCCCTTGCTGCTCACATGTTTTGCAGGAGCACTACAGACTCCCACTGTTTGCCAAGTCTGCACCTCTCATTATTGCTCAGACACAGCTACTGTCGTTTGGCGTTGGCAGAAATTAGCAGAAGGAACAATGGCAGGAATGCCGGCCTCCTGAGTCAAGGCCAGCCAACAGCGGGACTGAGTCATTGGGCTATATTTTCCTTTGCAGGCAACCCCAGTTCTGCAAGGGATTGTTCATCAGTCCAGGAGACAGGGTCAGAAAAACACTGTGGGGTTTGGGATAAGGAAAATCCAGGAGGCACAGGAACACTAGTTACTGGTTTGGACCAATCTGTCACCTGCTTTTTAGTCAGCAAACAATCACAAAAACTCATCCTTTTCGGATTTTTTTTCCCTTTGAAGGAAACTGAAAGCTTCCATAGGAGAGACTAGCATAAAATGAAATCTGGGAGGGACTTTGGAGGTTACTTGGTCATAAAGTAACTGATAGTTAGAAGGGATGTGCAATCCAACCGTCCCATTTTACATGTCTACTGTTTATTTAAACTACCTGTTCCATTGTTACTATCATTACTACTACTACTACTACTACTACTGTTACCATCACCACTACTACCATTATCATTACTGCTACCAATACTATCACCACTATTACTACCACTATATACACTCTCTCTCTCTCTCTCTCTCTCTCTCTCTCTCTTTCTGTGTGTGTGTGTGTGTGTGTGTATATATATATATACATATATATATAACTATAACTACTACCATTATTACTATCATCACTACTATTACCACTATCACTACTATTACTACCACCACTACTAACTACTACTATTACTACCATTATTACTATTACTATTACCACCACTACCATTATCACTACTACTAGCACCACTACCACTACTACCCACTATTATTATCATTACTACTATTACCATGATCACTACTACTACTCACACTATCGCTACTATTACTACCACACTACTAACTACTACTACTACTACTACTACCACCATTATTACTCTCATTACTATTATTACTACTACTACTATCACTACTATTACTATTACCACCACTACCATTATCACTACTACTAGCACACCACCACTACTACCCACTATTATTATCATTACTACTATTACCATTATCACTACTACTACTCACACTACCACTACTATTACTACCACACTCCTAACTACTACTATTACTACTACCATTATTACTATCATTTCTACTACTACTACTACTACCATTATTACTCTCATTAATACTATTACTACTACTACCACTATCACTACTATTATTATCACCACTACTAACTATACTACCATTATTACTATCATTACTACTATTACTACACTACTATTACCATCACCACCACTACTATTATCACTACTACTAGCACTACCACCACTACTACCCACTATTACTATCATTATTACTATTATCTATAATACTACTACCATTATCACTACTATTACTCACACTACCACTACTATTACTACCACAGTACTAACTACTACTACTACTACTACTACTACTATTATTACTATCATTACTACTATTACTACTACTACAACTATTACTATTATTATCATCACCACTACTAACTACCACTACCACTATTATTATCATTAATACTACTAGTACTACCACTGTCACTATTCCTACTACTACTTCTATCGGTATATGGTAGGAGGAATTGCATAGCCCTTTTCAGTTCTGCTTATTCACCTTTGGTAACCATCTGACACAATTCTCACCTGCAGCTCCAAAAACCTATAGCATGCACAGCAGTGTATGGGAAACCATCTGCTCTACATCATGTAACTGACAGACCTCATGTCCAGGCAGTGAGTTAGGAGGGAGTCTACCCCAAGTATGTGAAGCCTTTTACCCCCATTCCCACAATAGAATGGGCAGATAAAAATTGTCCCAGTGGCCATAAGGGCAAGCCGAAGCAAGGTCTATGGAGCACATAGAGTTTCATCAGACATGAAGAGTCCACAATCATTCATTACTTCTTGGACCATCGCCAGTTGTGCTGAATTTTGTCTTGATCATTGGTCTTCAATGACTTAGGAAGACAGAATGAGGATGTTGTTGACGATTTTGTATAGCTTTGTCTCGCTTAATCCAATTCACTCAGGAGTCAAGACATCACCACATGATGTCATTGGTTCTCTTCAAAAATGAAGGATACACAACAACTACTACTATTACTACTACTACTATCTCTACCACTATTACTACCATCACCACCACTACAATTATTACTATTA
>JAJPUD010002233.1:10244-77148 GCA_023553655.1 Myrmecobius fasciatus
ACCACCACTACAATTATTAGTATTACTACTACTACTACCTCTACCACTATTACTACCATCACCACCATTACAATTATTACTATTACTAACTACTACTACTTCTGCCACATAAGGATTATTTGAAGAAACTGAGGGTGCTTTGATTGGGGAAGAGAAGATTCTGGCACTCTATGACAGCTGTCTTCAATTACTTGAAAAACTGTCACATGGAAGAAAGATTAGATTTGCTCCATTGAACTCCAGGTGTCGGGCAATGAAGCAGTGGGTCAATTTTAAAGAGGTAGAATTGGTCTTGATATAATATTTGGAGCTATGCAAGAGAAGAACTGACTACCTTGGAAATATGGAGGTGCTCCCATTACTCTTCATCTGAAATCTTAGATGTTACCTTGAGGTTTTATGAAATCTCGGTCTAAGAGTTTCAATAACACCCTTATTGATTATATTATACAGAAGATTCTTGTTTAAGAAGAGACTGGACTGGATGAGCTCCCTTCCAATTTTGAAACTTATAAATACAGTGAAAATGAAACTTTTTATTTTAATCTGGAGTGTACATGTAAAAGTTCTTTTGAAAAAGAAAGTACAATATAATAGATAACTGTGGCATAGTGGATAGAAAGCAGACTTATGAAACCAGGAAGACTTCCCTTTGTTATACACCGCCTAAGTGAGTCAGGACAAAACACTGAATATAAAAGGACTCCAGAAAATGCTTCAAGTTATAGAAAAGGTGTCCCTTGCATTGGGAGTGGGAGGTTCCTCATCTGAGATTTCCTTTTCTAATAAAATTACAGATCGTGCTCCTTTCTCTTCATTACTAAATAACATAAATTATTTAGTAAATTATAATTACTAAATATAGTGTGTATGTGTGTTTTTGTATAGCCTGGATAATCTATAGTCATGTACCCTAATGTATGAGTTTCTTTCTACTTTTTTTTTTTACCTTTATGGCCAAATACATTCATTCCTGAATCAATATTCCTATTTGGCTCTAGAAGAATCAAGTCAGTAGCTTCATTCTTTGCCCTAGAATCCTTAGGGTTATTTCTCCTTGAGCCTTAAACTAAAATGGAGAAGTTCTTTAAAAAAAAAAAAAGACTATTTCCACCCTAGGACAGCTAAGTAACTCAGTGAGCAGAGTGTCAAGACTGGGTTTAGGAAGACTCATCTTCCTGAGTTCAATTCTGGCCAGAGACACTTACTAGCCATGTGATCCTGGGTAAGCTCACTTCACCCTGTTTGCCTCAGTTTCCATATAACTGTAAAATGAACTGGAAAAGGAAAACCACTTCAGTATTTCTGCCAAGAAAATTCCAAATGGGGTCATGAAGAGTTGGACATGACTGATATGCCTTAACAACGTATTCACCATATTGTTTTAGCCCCCAACTTTCATTCTGATCTCCAATTCTATTTTCCATAAATTCCCCAGAAACTCCTTGGCTCTCCTGAAACCACTGAAGGAACCATCCTTGTTCATGGCTTTTGTTAATGAAAGAGTTTCTGGCCATCTCAAAACTTACAAGAAAAATAGAGTAATTGAAATGGAGCCCACAAGGGTCAGCGGCTTCCCAAAGTAGCCTTGAAGAAGTTCAACCCTTGTGTTTATTGGAAGGGGCTATGATTTCATGTTTCTAGAATGTCTCCTGAGATTACTTTGAAAAAACTTGACATGTCTTAGCCCACTAGAAACAAGCCTGGGAAAATTGGTGTTTTCTTTGGAATTGATAAGTACCCTAAGAGAATTGAAAAATGTTTCACAGAGGTGATGAAAAGCCTAGAAAATCCATGATGGAAACGAAAAAAGAAGCCTAAAGGCAATTTATGAATGTATTTTAAGCAACTGACAGGTTGTTATTACTAAGGCTGATTGAATATCTGTTGTCCATATCCACTGAAGGGGCAACAATAGATGAGATTTAACTGCAGTGAGAGTAACTTGTACTAAATATAAGGAAACTTTTCAGAAATTGGCTTGCACAATACTAAAAAGGATTTTTCTCTCTCTTTCTCTCACACACATACACATATCCTAAAAACTCATCTTCTTGGGAAGGTTTTAAAATTATGAATTTCCAACCTATTGCAATGGGCAACTAGTGCAGTGGATAGAATACCTGATCTGGAGTCAGAAAGATTTATCTCCCTGAGTTTAAATCTAGCTTCAGTCATCCACTAGCTGTATGATCCTAAGCAAGTCACTTAACCCTGTTTGACTCAATTCCTTCATCTGTAAAATGAGCTGGAGAAGGAAACAGCAAACCACTCTGCTATCCTTTGCCAAGAAAACCCCAAATGGGGTCACAAAGAGTAGCTGAAGACTACTGAAAAATAACAACAATAACATCTACCCAAGGTGATTTGCATGTTCCTGATTGAAGGCAGTGGGACAGACTATTCAAATTCAATTCTGCCTGTTAACCATCTGAATATATTTGTTCAAGACCAGACTTTGCCTCTTGCTATATGTGTGACTTTAAGGTAAGTCACTTAACTTTTCCAAACCTCAGTTTCTCTTTCTGAAAGTAGACCTAATACTAAAATATCACTTATCTCTCATGATATTTTCTTTAGTTCAAATGAAATAATTAATATAAAGAGTTTTATAATCATAAAGGCTTACACCATGGGCCTAAAACAGAAATGTAGAATTCTATTGATCATAAGATCATAGAGGTCTTCTCATTTAATTTTGTCATTTTACAAATGGGAGATTGAGGCCAAGGGAAATTAAATAATTTCCCCAAGGCAAAGCAGGCATTCAACTTAGATCCTTTGACTCAAAATTCAACATTCTTTACAATGAATCATACTATAATATCTCAATTCCCTCAAAGGGGACCATAGATAGATTACAGGAAATTCATGAATTTGAATGGGGGAAAAAACCAATTTACATCTTTATTTGCACTAACCTCTAACTGAAATTTAACATTTCCTTCATATATTTAAAATAATTATTCTGAGATGAATAGGCTTCACTAAACTGACAAAGAGGTCCATGAAATAAAAAATGGTTAAAAACCCCTAATACTCAGGTTTTTGAGTCAGTATAATAGCAAGGAAAAGAAGGTTGACTCTGGAATGAGAAGTCCAGGATTCTAATCTTTCTTACTTAATGCTTAGATAACCACTGACAAATAAGTTAACCACTCTGGAACTCCATTTAATCATTTGCAAAAATGAGAAGTTTGCACTAGATGGCCCCTGCTGAACTTTTTAAAGATTCTAAACCTATGATTTTTGGGAAAACCATGAGTTTTGTTGTGTGATAGTTTGGACCTAACAATTTACACCAAGAAAATACAGGAACTCAAAGAGCCAGTACCACACCATCTATATGTAGAACCATCGGTTACAGCTAATGGGGAAGTTTTGAGTGCTATGGGATAAGTTCACTTACCTCAGCAATATATTTTCCAGGGATGTACACATTGATAATGAGGTAGACACACACATGTCCAGAGCTAGCTCAGCATTTGGGAGACTCCAAAGGAAACTGGGGGAGAGGAGAGGTATTAAGCTAACAGACTGAAAGTCTGTAGAGCCATTGTGCTGACCTCATTGTTGTATGGCTCTGAAACCTGGACGTATACCAGTGCCATGCCAGGAAACTGAATCATTTCCATTTGAATTGTCTTAGGAAGATTCTGAAGATCAGCTGGCAGGATAAGGTCTCTTCTTGAACTACACTGCCCTCATTGACTTGGTTTTACCCCATTACTACCACCTTTCTAGTCTTCTTATACCCTATAACTCCCATATGTGGTCTGTGTACCAGAGGCACTGGTTAGCATTTCTTGCTATTCCTCCCACAAAATAATTCCAAAACATTGACTCCTGTTATTGCCACTGGCTAACTTCCATCCTTGGAAAGCTCTCCCTCCTCATTTCTGCCTCCTAGCTTTACCAGCTTCCTTCTGTCTCAAGTCCTACCTTCTCCATGAAGCCTTTCCCAGTCTTCCTTAATCTTAGTGTCTTCCTACTAATATTATCTCCAATTAGCCCTGTATATGTCTAGTTTGCACATGTTGTCTCCTACATTGGACGTAAGTTCCTTGACAGCAGGAAATATTTTTTTGTCTTTCCTTGGACCCCTGGCACTTAGCTCAATGTCTGGGGCATAGTAGGCATTTAATAAATTCTTGTTAACTGACTGACAAGTGAAACCTTGGAGAGGGCAGGGTGGCTGCCATGCAAACAGTCTAGCATAGTAGGAAGAACTTTCCACTGGCTTCAGAAGACTGGGTTCAAATCCTGATTCTGCCACTTAATACCTATATGGCCTTCAGCATCTTATCCTTTTTGGGTTTCCAATGGGGGAAAGTTGAGGGAAGATAAAAATAGGCGGAAAAAAAAAGAAAAGAAAAGAGAGTCATCAAGGTCTATCTTTAAAAAAATTTCAAAGAGGAGAGAGACAGAGAGAGAGAGAAATAAAGACAGAGACAGAGAGAAAGGAGAGATAGAGACAGACACATAGATAAAAACAAAGACAGAGAGAGAGAAAGAGAAATAGAGACAAAAAGACATATATAGAGAGAGAAACAGAGACAGATAGACAGAGGGAGGGAGAGAAAAACAGAGACAGAGAGAGGCAGAGAAAGACAGAAACAGAGAGACACAGAGACAGAGACAGATTCACAGAAAAACAGAAAGGCAAAGAAAGACAGAAACAGAAAGATATAGACACAAAGCAGAGGCAGAAAAACAGAAACAGAGCAAAGAGACACAGAAAGTGAGACAAAGACAGAGACAGAAAGAAAGAGATAGAGAAAGGAGATAAATAAGAAGATAGATGATAGAAAGACAGACTGACTGACAGACTTGAACCAGATGGAATGTGGTTTTTTGTTTGTTTGTTTTTACCAAATGCCATTTTTAGATAAAGATAAGGACTCAACCTATGATATCGTTGGTCCAGGGAACTCACAGATAAGATAAGAGATACCTCCTCTCCATGCAGGTAGAACTTTCCTTTATATTTATAATCTTAGAGGGTTGCCTAGGGCACCAAGACATAGAGTCACACTGTAGAGTCAGACTACTTCTCTCTATTCTCTCTCTCTCTACTTGTCTGGATGTTTCTGCCTCACTCTAAGTTCTGGTTCTATCCATTCACACCCACTCCTCTCTATCCCTACCCTTTGAGTAACAAAAGAAAATGGTAAAGTAAAAACAACTAATTTTTGATGTTTCTACCTTCCTGATTCCCCTTCTCTCTGCTGGGAAGAGGGAGAGATGTTTCTTTACAAGGACAGCCCGTGGGGGGAGTAGAAGGGAGCACAGAATGCTGAGTTTGGAATGAGAGGGTTAGAAGACATTAATTTGGATCCTATTTAATTTTATACAACCATATTTCATCAGCTTCTCTGGGATTCAGGTTCCTTTTCCAGAAAATAAGGGATTTCTAAGGTCCCTCCTACCATTCAATTTACCATCCTATGATGTCAAGGGCTATTATTGGTTTTTCCAAAAATTTAGAATTCAAATTCCTTTCTTTAAAAATTGAAAAATTTTAAGTCACATGGAAGTATCTTGTCTAATTTCTCATGAATAATAGCCTCAGAATTTGTTGTCTGCCTAAATAATAAAGATGATGAGAAGGAGGGGAGGGGAAAGCCCAAGCAGCAGATTTCTGAAAAATGGCTTAAAAGCCAGCTCTGAACAACATCACTTAACTTAGCATCAGTGTGTTTCCATGGTCACAAGGAGGCAGGTGACTGAGTCTATATGGTCCTTTTCTGTTTCTCCCAACACAACGACACTTGCTTCTTATGCTGGTAACTGCAGTCTATATAGAAATTGATTCTCTTCCTTTCTGAATCATTCTTGGCCCCCACTTGCAGATTGCTCTCATGGAGATGAATAAATGTACACTTTGTTTAATAGAGGGGCAGACTCTGGATATTCACTGGTAAAATTTCAAAAGTGAAGGATTTTCATCTTCCAAAATAGGCAAGATGATCATGTCGTAGCTTTTCCAAGTGGCCTTTTTGGAACTGGGCAACAAATCAACAATACATTTGGTGCTTACGTGATGTTCATTATCAAGGGAAGTAAAAGAAGTGTTGACCAAGCATAGAAGCTCTAGCACTGATGCCATCTATCAGAAGACAACAAGAACAGCCAGAGACCAACAATTTCACCCTAAGTGACTATATCTTGGTAACTAGTACCATGTAAAACAGTCACTTCTTTAAAAAAAATAAAAATAAAACCTTAGGTGGTATTAATTTCTCCCTCTCTAGAGGTCTTCAAGCAGAGGTTGGTTGATCATGTGTTTTTTGTATAGAAATGGCTCCTATTTAAACATGACTTGGGCTCAGAGAGAAAGTATAATTAAATGACTTTGAATCAGAGGATCTGAGTTCAAATTCTAGCTTACTACTTTAATGACCTTAAGTAAGTTATTTGATATTTATCAGCCTCAGATTCACATCTTTAAAATGAGGTAGTTGGGCTAGCTATACTCTAAAATGCTTTCTATATCTATATATATGATACTATGATATCTTAAATAGGTCTGCCATGATAGTAAAATAATCAGTGTACTTTCATTATTTCTATATGGCTAAAAGTTATGGAATAGCAGTATCAGAAAAATATAAGTTGAGGACCAATGATCATGGAGGATATTAATAGATAGTAGCATATTAATGACAAATAAATATATAGGAGAAAGTACTTTAGAAATTGTCATAAAAGAAATGTATTACCAGAAGGAAAAAAAAAAGTCATGTGCATGTGCCAGTGTTATCCATAAAATGTCAAAAGATCTAGAGTACAATTTCAGACATGTTAGGTGGGAACCCTCCCCATCCATTTCCTGCTATGGAATATTTATAGGAATACATGGACAAGCGTAATTCAGAAAAAGTGATCATGGATGAGTTGTGATATGCAACATAATGTAGGAGACTTGGAATTAAGACAAAATAAGTTTAAATCCTGGCTCAGACTCTTAATAGCTATGTGATAATGGTGGGGATAATGAAGCCAGCTCATACTGGTTTGAGAACTGCTTATTAAATTTTTTCAATGTGAGTATTTACCCTTGGAACAAATGCTACAAATCAATTATTGATTTATTGGTTTGCTGATTGTCTGGACTTAAGAAAATGATAGAAAAAATGTTAACAATGCAAATTAAACTTAAAAGTGGGTATGTGTTTTGAAAAGCCACATTCATTCCAGCATACTCCTGGAGCAGAAAAGACATTTAAGTTCTCTGAAAATCAGTTTTGTTAATAATAATCATAATAATAATTTCATACAATGCTTCCTCTGTGTCGGGCATTTTGCTAACAATTTTACAATTATTATCTCATTTGATCCTCATGACCCTCCAAGGTAGGTGCTGTTATTATTCCTATTTTAATCGTTGAAGAAACTGAAGCAAACAAAGACTTGACCAAGAACTTACAGTTCTTATGTATAAAATGGAGATAATAGTCTCATCTCATAGGGGTTTGTGAGGTTCAAATTAAATAATATATGCAAAGTCCCTTGGAAAGGTTGAAGTGTCATAATATGATTATTATTATTATTGTTCTTACTTTCTGCATCATTGGAGAAGGTACTCATATTAATAATATTCAATATGCTATCAAGAAGCAAAATACAAGAATATTTATTAAGTACCTCCTATGTGACAAGCAATGGGCTAACTGCTGGGAGAGATTCATTAAACTTGGAATTAATGACCATTAAAGCTTCCAGTCCAATTTTTTTTCCATTGGATTTGTAATTTCATGAGGCATTTCTTCTACTATTGTGATTCTGGATCAACTTGAAACAACTTGAGTACTGAGAGTTTAAGTGACTTTCCTGGAGTTCCATGACTAGTACTATATGAAACAAAACCCAAACTCAGATCTTTTAGACAATCTCTCTGTCTACTACTATACCATGTTGCTTCTTCATCTCTCCCTCTCTCTCCTCTCCCTTTCTTCTTTCACTCTTCTTTTCTTAACTTCTTTTGTTTTTCTCTTCTCTACTCCTTTTCCCTTTCTCTTTCTGTCTCTCTCCCTTTATCTGAATTTGTACTATTCACAATTTAAAACTATTTCAAGGACTTGTTTCTTATTCAGAACAATAGATTTTGGAACATCACACAAAATTGTTTTTCCCCTAGATTTAGTGTACAAGAATTCTACTAACTAATCAATTCAGAGTAAAACCAATCATCTCTTTGCACTTGTCTAACAGTCATCCCTCATGGGGAAAAAAATTATTTATCTTTTGTAGTTGGATTTCCTCCATCTGAGTCCCCTATGTGCATGCATTTAGAAAATCAAGATAGTTTCTATTCTCAAGGAGTCCACATTCCAGTTAGAGGAGACAGTATAAATAGAAGGGTTCAGCTGCAAGGAAGACAGAAAGCACAGTGTTTCTTAGATTAAAGTGGTAAAATAAAGATAAAAACCTATTTCTCTTTAGAATACAGCATCAGATCAGATGGCAATATCCAGAGCATAGTATCAATATTTATATAGTACTTTTTCATTGAAAAAATATCTCGTGAAAGTCTCTCAAGACTCTATAAAGTAGAAAGAACAAGTATCATCATTTTATAGATTAGAAAACCAATATTCAAAGCAGCTAATGATTTGTTGAAGGTCACAGAGCTAGCCACATTTAGAGGGAAGACAACCTAAGATTTCAGACTCAAGAGCCCTTTCTCTTTCCCCTATACTAAATCCATTTTTATTTCAAAGCAGTAATATTTTATATTGGTACAAATAACTATTTGCCACCTTTTTTACCTTTCTCAGTAAGAAGCCAAGGATTTATTATTTTTAATGCCTTGCATTTTTACTTTTATAATTTTCAAAGAATATTAATACACATTACCTTATTTATGCTTCGCCATGTCTACAAAGGAGAAAATAAAGCAGACATCATAAGAGAAGGAAAAGGAAGAAGAGAAAAAAGAGGAGAAGAAGGAAAAGAGCAGCTAACATTTAAGGAATGCTTTAAGGTTTGAAAAGTTCCTTGCAAATATTTCATTTGATTCTCACAATAATCCTAGGAGGTACACATTATTATCCCCATTTGGCAACTGGGGAAACTGAGGCAGGCAAGGTTAAGTGACTTACGCAGGGTCATATTGCTAGTATCCATAATAAGGTTCAAACACATATCTTTCTGACTCCAATTCCAATGTTCATTCTACTAAGCCAAGTTCATAGCACCATCAACAATAAACAGCGATTAATAGCTAATATTTTTATAGCACTGTAAATTTTGGCAGTTGCTATGACATATATAGCAGCTAGATGGCATCATAGTGCATATGACCCTTGATCTGGGGTTAGGAAGACTTTTCTTTCTAAGTTCAAATCTTACCTCAGACACTTACTAGCTGTGTGACGCTGGGCTGGTCATTTAACCTTTTTTGCCTCAGTTTTCTCATCTGCAAAATGAGCTGGAGAAGGAAATAACAAACCACTCCAGGACTTTCAAGAAAATCCCAAATGGGGTCATAAAGAATCAGAAACAAGTAAAGAAGAAAAAATCATATATACATATATATATGATCAAATATGGAACTCCCAATTGTTTGAAGGCAGCCGTTATTATTATCTCTATTTTACAAATGAGGAAACTGAGACACAGAGGTTAAGTGACTAGTCCACAGATTTATGGTTCAGGATTCAAACTCAGGTCTTCCGGATTCTAAAAACCAGTGTTTATTTCTTTGGGCCAGACACATTGATTTAGAACCAGGAAAGTTTTTCAGGGTCTTTTAGTCTAATCCTTACTTTTATGATGATGATTATGATGATAATGGTGAAGATGGTGGTGGTGATGGTAATGATAACAGTAATGGGGATGGGGATGGGGATGATGATGATGATGATGATGGTTGTAGTGGTGGTGTGGTGGTTACAGTAGTGATGGTGATGATGGTGATGTTAATATTAGTGGTGATGGAAATGGTAATGATATCCAACATTTTATAGACTTATATACTTTCATATTTTATATTTTAAGTATACTTTAATTTTTTTAATTTTTAAATTTTATAAAATTTTTTAAATTTTATAATTTTATAAAATATTTCCCATATATTATTTCATTTGAAAAAATGAGTTTACAAGTGTACATAATCAATAATTTGCTAAAGGCTAAAGAGTTGGTGACTAAGAAACCTAGTATGAGAACACTCTTCTCCAAAACATAATAACCAAAGGCTTCAGAGGCACCAAGACCGACCAGACCAGGGATGACTGGCAGATATAATGGAAGAAGTCCCCTCTTGCTGAATGTACTAGTTATAACTGACCTATATCCATGTTCCCATACTCTTTTGTTTCCATTAAGGGCCACTGAGCTCTCATCTACAGGATTTCTACCACTCCAAATATCTGAGAATAATCCAAGTTCTAAGAAGCAGCAGCAAAATCCATCAGGGATCCATAGTACAGCATCTCTATAGCACAGGTTGGCAATACTGGCTCTGGAGTCAAAAGACTTGAGTTCAAATTTCACCTCTAAGCTTAATTACCTTTCTAACATTGGTGAAGTCCCTTAAACTCTTTGGTTATGAATTTCCTCATCTATGAAATAAGGTGTTTGGACAGATGACTTCTGTCCCTCCAGCCCTAGATCTATGAATTGAGTATTGAGGCAGCCTTGTAGGTTGCACAAGACACAAAAAGACCATTGAATTTATAATCACTAAAACTAGGATTCACATACTGGCTCTGATACTTACTCTCTACATGGTACAGTGATTAGAGTTCCAAGTCTAGAGTCAAGAAGATTCATCTGCCTGAGTTCAGATCCAGCCTCAGATACTTCCTAGTTGTATGACCCTGGGCAAGTCACTTAAAGCTGGTTACCTCAGTTTCTTTATCTGTAAAATGAGTTGGAGAAGGAAATAAACTATTCCAGTATTTTTGCCAAGAAAATCCCAAATGAGCTCATGAAGAACTGGAAATGATTGAACAGATACAATAAACAAAAAAGCCTTTAAATAAGTTTCCTCAACAATAAAATTAGGGAATTCCTAAATTTTTTCCACTTGTGACCCCTTTTCACCGGAAAAAATTTTAGACAATCTTGAGCATATAGGTATGTAATATAAATATACAAATCAGATACTTACTGATAATAAATGACCAAGAAATTTATTTTAAAACAATTCTTTCAATTTTACTAATTATTAAAGATGAAGGCAAATTTGTATACTAATGAAATGAATGTGGTCTTTTAATTTCACATAAAGAATCTTGGCAGAATATTTGATGCTGCAGGATGTAGAACATCTTCAATGATTTCCAGAATTTACTGCTATTTTTGATATTTCATGAACCCATATGAAGTTGCAAACCATAGTCTGGGGCTAGACAATCAATCTCTAAGAACCCTTTTTACTTCCTAAGTAGTAGAGTGAACAGAGGTTTGGCCTTAGAGGCAGGAAAATCTGAGTTTAAATCCTATTTCAGATATTTTGTGATTCTGGACAAGTCACTTAACTTCTCTCCTGATCTCGGTTTCCTCAATAAGATGGGAATAATGTTTGCATCTACCTCACAGGATTATTTGGGAGAATCAAAGGAGATAATATATGTGACACACTTTGCAACCAACACGAGCTACTGATCTTGTCTTTAAATCTTTGGGTCCTAATTTCTTTAGCTATAAACTCAGGGGATTGGACAAAATGACCTTGAACACCCCTTCCAGTTTTTCTATGATCCCCAGCCAACCTAGGGAAATCCTACTTCCTAAATAAACAGGGTGGTGCCTTCAGCCATGACCTGGATTGGCTGGGACTGCTGGGCAGAATTTAGCATTTGTTTGCAGGAATTCATAGTTCTTTCCTGTATAATTAGGCAACCTGTGGAGAACTCTGAACTCACCTTTGAAGTCAGGAGAAAACATTGTGCAAGAGGGTAGATGGGAAACCTGTGAATGCCTTCCCCCAGAAGTCAAGCTGGGGAAGGAAGTGGCTTGTTGGGCTCTGCTGTCAATAACAAGATATAATTTTGGCCATTGTTTCTCACTCCTTTTGAATCAAAGAGAAGCATCATTTAATGTTCCCAGCAACTAAGGGGAAAAAATTCTATTATTTTTGCTCCTTGTAATATGAAGATAACAGCATAAGTAATAATAATAATAATAACATTACTAATATTTACATAGCACTTACTATGAGCCAGACAATGAACAAAGTCCTTCCCAATTTTTATTTTATTTGAACCTCAGGAGGTTCATGCTGTTATTATACACAGTTTAAGGCACTTGCCCAGGATCACTTGGCTGGTAAGTATCTGAGGCCACAAGATCAACCCTAACCCCAGAGAGATGACATAGAATAAAAAAAAATAAAGAATAAAAAAGAATGGCATATATTTCTGTAGTATTTTAGGGTTCAGACACATAGGTAGTATCATAAAGCACAGAGTCAAAATGACCAGAATTCAAATCTAGCCTTTGACACTTACTAGCTGAGTGATCCTAGATAAATCCCTTAAAATCTGTTTGCCTCAGTTTTCCCAACTGTAAAATAAAAATAATTATAGCATCTATCTCCCAGGGTAGCTATGAGGATCAAATGAGATAATATTTGTAAAGCATTATTAGCTCAATGCCTAGCTTATTGTAGGAGTGTAATAAATTACTGTTTTCTTCCTTCTACCTTCCTCACAACAAAACTGCAAGATAGTGCAAAGCCCCATTTTACAGAGGAGGAAACTGAGGCTGAGAGAGATAGAATGACTTCCCCATGATTACACAGTCAGGATTTGAATTTTGATCTTCTGGTGAGAAGATACAGTCATGAGGGGACTCAAGGTATGAAAATGTACAGAGCACAAGTTTGGTCACAAGTTATAAGTTGGTAGAATCCAGTTAAGGAAAACTGGGACCCAAAGACAGAGAGTAGTAGCTTCATCAAGGCTAAACTGAATGCCAGGTCTCTCCTGATTTAGTATAGCATTAGTCTGTGTCTTGGATGAAATTAAAACTAGTTGGATATCAAATAGGTCTTGCTATAAAGGTTAGACAGAATAATCAGGAAAAAACAACAATACAACTTCATAGTCCAATGGTCTTTCCATTAAGCCATTCTGATCCTCCCTATATTACCAGCAGCCTTAAATTTTTTTAATGAAATTTCTATAAAACCAAATCTTAAATGAATTTTTTAGTCATTTATTGTGCTAAGAACTGTGAAATGATGAATATATCAACACAAAAGTGAGATTATCCCTTCCTCCAAAAAGCTCACAAACACCACATGTAGGAGATTTGATAGCCAGAGAAGTCAAGATGGTAAATGGAATAATTAGGAAGTCATTGATAGCTCTTCCCCAGAGTCAATAGTAATATAGATTTGATAAAAGTTCAAAAAAGAAGTAAAAAGTGGGAGGGTGGGAAATGGCTAGTATTAAGAGGAAAACCCATAGAAGACAGGTAATAAACATTTATTAAGCACCTACTGTGTGCCAGATGTTAAATGTTTTACAAATATTATCTCATTTGATTTTCCCAACAACCCTATGAAGTAGGTGCCATTATTATTCCAATTAAACAGATGAGGAAATGGAGGCAAATAGAGATTAAGTGACTTGCCCAGGATCACCCAGTTACTATCTGGCATCGTGCTTATATCCCGGTCTTCCTGAGTCCAGCACAAAACTATTTACCTAGTTATCTCTAGCCATAGTCCCTGGGAGTAGTTCATCTCCACCTTGGCACGGTCTCAGGTAATTTGGCTTGGAAGGGGAAGCAGTAACAGAGCATCGACAGGACAGACTCCTATAAGTTCTAGAAAACACCTAGCTAAAATATTGTTCTATAACATTGAGAAGATTGTCTCTAAAAATCAGAGTTCAATTCAGTTTTTGAGCAACTCACTTGTCTCCATACCTCCGTTCCTTCATCAGTAAAAAGAGGGAATTAGATTACATGGCCCCTAGGATTCTTGCTAAATATAGATCTGGCAGCTGAAACAGATAAAAAACTTTATATTTTTTTTTGGTAGTCAAGCATTCAGGCTTCAGGTTCTTTGTAAATAAATACCTCCCCTGAGGTATTAATATTATTGACTTTTTCTAGATTATTTGAAAAGTCAACCAGCAAACTGGAACCTCAGATATGTTCCATCTCTGGAATGAAAAATGAAAGTTTGCTGCAATAAAGAGTGAAGCAAAATGAAAAAAAAAAACCATCATAGAAGTCATCAAATATCACACCCCACCACAGTTTGCAGGTGACAAAACTGAGGCAAAGATAGGTAAGCTATTTGCCCAAGATGGAAAAGGCTGTTTGTACCCAGTCTCCAAACCTTTGACTCCAAACCCAATATCCCATCTACAATGTCATGTTGACTCTTAATGGTATCAACAAGAACTCCTTTATTCTCATCTGTTTTGAAGGATGTGAAAGTTCAGACCAAAAACTACCCAATTTAGCAATTATTTGCAAAAACTTACTCCAAAGTTGCCTGATTCCTTCTCCAAATTTCACTTTCATTAATCATCAATTATTGCTGTTGTTCATTCTTCATGACCCCTTTTAGGGTTTTCCTGACAAAGATAGTGGAAGGGTTTGCCATTTCCTTCTCCAGGTCATTTGATAGATGAGGAAACTGAGGCAAACAGGGGGAAGTGACTTGTTCAGGGTCATACAGCTAGTAAGTGTCTGAGGCTGCATTTGAACTCAGATTGAATGGTTTTTTTAAATGAATAAATGGCAAGCACTATGTTAAAAACTAGAGATACAAGTTTTGTCTCCAGGGAAGTTTACTTCTTTTTTTTTAATTGATATAGTATTTTATTTTTCTCCCAATTACATATCAAGAAAATTTTTAGCAAGAAAATAGTAGGCAATTTGATAAAGGTTATAAATGTGCTATCATATAGAATATATTTCCATATTAGTCACAGTTGTGAAAGGAAAAAAAACAGATCAAAAGGGGGAAAAAGGAATAAAATAAATGGGGGGAAAAAAGGATGCTTCAACCTGCATTCAGAATTCTTCAATTCTTTAACTGGATGTGAATAGCATTTTTCCTTTGTGAGTCCTTTGTACTTGTCTTGGATCATTGTGTTGCTGAGAGACACTGAGTCATTTATAGTTGATCATTACACAATTTTGCTGATACCATGTACAATGTTTCCTGGCTTTAGTCATTTCACTTTGCATCAATTCATACAAGTCTTTCCAGGTTTTTCTGAAATCTGTCTATTCATCATTTCTTATTATACAATAGTATTTTATTACATTCATATTCTACACCTTGTTCAACTATTCCCCAATGGCCAGGTCTCCCCTCAATTTCTAACATTTTGTCACTATGAAAAGAACTGCTATAAAAAGACCTAGTAGTAATATTGATGGATCCAAAGATATGTGCAGTTTGGTTTTCCTTTGGACATGATTGCAAATTGCTCTCCCAAATAGCTTCATCAGTTCACAACTCTACCAACAGTTTAGTAGAGTTTCAATTTTCCCACATACTCTCCAGCATTTATCACTTTCCTTTTAACATCATACTAGTCAATCTGATAATTGTGAAGTGGTATCTGAATTGTTCTAATTTGTATTTCTCTGATCAAAAGGGATTTAGAACACTTCTTCACATGCCTATAGATAGCTTTGATTTCTTCATCTGAAAACTGCCTATTCATGTCCTTTGAGCATTTATGAACTGCAGAATGACATATTCTTATAAATTCATTTTTCTCTATATATATTTTGGAAATAAAGCTTTATCAGCAACACTTGCTGTAAAGATTGTTTCCCAGCTTTCTACTTTTCTTCTAATCTTGGTTGTGTTGGTTTTATTTCTATAAAAGCTCTTAAATGCAATATAATTAAAAAAGATCTATTTTACATTTCATAATACTCTATCTTTTGTTTGGTCATGAAATAACTTATTTAACTTCTTTAAGAATATGGATGCAATATTTCTTGATGCACATTTTTAGTGTTGATATTTCATTGTCTAGGGTATGTTTTAGCTAAATGTAGTTTCATTCTTTATGACTTTTACTTATGTCTTTTTTTTATTTTTGCTTTTGCTTTGTCTGAGATCAGGATTATTACCCCTGCCTTTTTTTAAAATTTCAGCTGGAGTATAATAGATTTTGCTCCAGCCTCTTATCTTTCTTCTGTGTGTGTCTCTCTGCTTCAAGTGTGATTCTTATAAACAATTTATTGTAGGATTCTGGTTTTTTTATCTACTCTACTATCTGCTTCTATTTTATGGGAAAGTTCATTCCATTCACATTCACAGTTATGATTACTATGTATTTCCCTCCATTCTCTTCTTCCTCCTATTTGTCCTCTCTCTCCAACTGATTATATATAGTATTCCCTCTTTGAGCCAATATCACTATTGAGAGTAAGGTTCAAGCAATACCCAATGCTTTCCTTCTCGTCTTCCTCTCTACTTCATGTGAAATATCTTATTCTTATTCTACTTCTCCCTTCCTTCTACACCCAGTGAACATCTCTTTCTTATCCCTTAGTTATTTTTATGCCATTCCCTTAAATTTAATTTATACCTATATCCTCTATGTATGTTCCTTCCAGCTGTACTATTAGTGGTATAATTTTTAAGAATGACAACTATCATCTTCTCATATAGTAATGTAAATAGTTCAGCTCCATTGAATCCCTTATGTTTCTCTTCCCTTTTTACCTTTTTAGATTTTTCTTGATATTGTTCAATTCTGGTTTTCTTCTTATAAAAGCTTCAAATCCTTCTATTTCATTGAGTGACCACTTTTTCCCTTGAAATATTATACTTAATTTCACCAGGCAGGTAATTCTTAGTTGTAGTCCTAACTCCTTTGCCTTCTGGAATATTATGTTGCATGACCTCTGATCCCTTAATGTTGCAACTGCCCTAATTGTAGCTCTACAATACTTGTTTCTTTCTGACCATTTGCAGTATTTTTTCCTTTATCTAATAGTTCTGTAATTTAGTTATAATATACTTTGAAGTTTTTATTTTGGTATCTTTTTCCTGAAGTGATCAGTGGATTCTTTCAATGCTTATTTTGCCCTCTGGTTCTAGGATATCAGGACAATTTCCCTTGTTAATTTCTTAATGATCTATCCAGGCCCTCCTTTTGATTATGGCTTTCAGGTAGTCCAATGATTCTGACATTGTCTCGTTTCCATTTTCCAGGTCAGTTGTTTTTTCCATGAGGTATTTTACATTTCTTCTATTTTTTCTTTCTTTTGAATGTGTTGGATTGATTCTTGATGTCTCATGGAGTCATTAACCAATTCTAACTTTTAAGAAATTGTTTTCTTTAGTCAGCTTTTGCACTTCCTTTTCTATTTGGTCTTGAACTTTTTAAAGAATTATTTTCTTTAGTGAATTTTTGTATCTTCTTTTCCATTTGGTCGATTCTACTTTTTTAGCAGTTTTTTTTTCTAAGCTGTTGACTCTTTTTTTTCATAATTCTCTTGTATCACTATCATTTCTTTTCCCAATTTTTCTTCTACTTTTGGTATGTGATTTATTTAATATCTTTTTTTTGAGCTTTTCCATAAGGTTTTTTTTTCTGTACTTGAAATTACTTCTCATTTTTCTTTGGGGGTTTTGCCCAAAGATATTTTGACATTGTTATTTTCTTCTGAGTTTGTATCTTGATCTTTCCTCTCACCATGATAATTTTACATGGTCAGCTCCTTTTTGTTGTTGTTTTTAGCTCATCTTTTTTGGCCTTTTTTCTTTCTTTTAAATTGGATTTCTGCCCCTGGGATGGAAAGGGAGTTGTCTCAAGCTCTTTTGCCAGGGACTGCAAGTCCTGGCTCTTTACCTGATACTGTACTGATGTTGCCCTGAGGCTCACAGGGAACCCCTGTGTCTGGTGCTGTGATGAAGGGGAGTATTGCTGCTGGCTGTAGGGGTTTTTCAGCTTACCTGGTGCTAAGCTAGGTCCTTAATGCTGTTGTCTGGTATGTGCTGAGGTCTATGGGATGTTTCTGCTTTTCCTTGGAACTACACTGAGTACTTGTCTGTCTGACCTGTGGTGGCTGCCTGTTTGCCCGGGACTATAGCAATTCTCAGAGCTGGAATCTACCTATTGCCCTGTCTATGCTAAGGCACCCTGGGGTTGGTATTTGCCTGCTCCAAGGCACCAGGGCTCAGGATTTCCCACTGGTTTGCTGGAACACTTCCTGTCCTGGACTGGATTCTCCTTTTATTCAGATGAAACAGATCTTTCTTGCAGCTCTTCCAAGTTTCTTGGGCTAAAAGATTGTTTTTCCTCATCTTTTTGCTGGTTCTTCTGTTTCAGGATTTCCTCTATAGTGCTATTTTATGGTTATTTGGAAGTAAATCTAGGAGAGTTATGGCAATTTATTGTTTACTCCACCATCGTGGCTTCCTTTATAAAAATTTCAAGAATTTTTATTCTAATGGGGAAAACAATACATATAGGAGATTGTTAACCAGAGCAAGGTGGAGGATTTTTTGGCCTGCAATGTCATGGGGATGGTCACTGGAATGATGGTGTAATTCACTGGCATTCCCTTTCCAGAAACAATGGGTTGGGTTGAATTATATTTCCGAATTTTAGAGAGTTTAGAATCACTAGTGTCTGTCCTGATTAATGAATTAGTGGCTCTCTGAATGTGGAGGGAATTTTACAATCAATAAATGACCTGTTTAGCTCTCTGAAGGTGTTTCATGGTAGAATTCTATTTCCTTAAGGGAATCAGTTTGGTCCCCACTGAGTCAATCCAGTTTAGTTGCTGATTACCTGGAGTTTCAGTGAAACACTTTCTATTCGCTCTTTTCCCCGTCATATTATAAAAACAGCTGGGGAACAGACTCCCTGCTGTACAGAGGGAACAGAGAAGTGTCTTGGGCCCCACAACTTTAATAGGAACCAGCAGTGGGTATCATCATTACCCCCACCTGTAAGGGAGGCTGCAGGAAGAAGGCAACCCATTGGAAGGAGCTGATTTGAGATCAAATGAAATGGTTCAGGAACCAGATGTCAGAGCCTTACAAAAATTGCCACTGACACCATAAAAGTGCTCCCTTCAAATAAGTCTCCATCAAGGGGAGGGGGAAAAAATCAATCTGTTTGCTATGTAAAGACAGAGGGAAGGAAAGTTCTTACCAACTCATGGCAATAAATAGAAAGATAAAGATCATCACAACACCAAAGAAGAGATTGTCATCCTTTGTTTTCTAAGAGGATCAAAATGACATTATAAACGCAAGGTGAATATACAATGTACAATGGGGTATGTGAAGTAAAATGAAGAGAGTTCCCAAGGAATCCTACATAAGTCCCAGTAAGGCCTCTTCACTTAGCCCTGTACCTACCAAGGATCTAGGGATAGGTCTCTTCCTATGGTTTCTTTGCTTCTGAGATTTCTCAGGTAGATCTAACTAAACCCCAATCCAGGACACCTGTCTCTGGTACCCCCTCTTCCTCCAGAGACTTTTTCCAGACCAGACTAGCTTATACTGCCAGCTCTTGCCTTTTGTCCCTAGGCTATACCCTTGTCTGATCCTGACACCTATGAAGTGGGCTTCCTGTACCTCATAGGACACAATATCACCCTTTGTCACAAGGATAGAGCTAAGGAAAAAGTCTTGGACAGTATAACCATCTGCCTTCCCAAGGAGAAGGACCTTTCTCCAGCTATTGATACTTGACCTAGATTCATTCCTAAATGGTTAGCATACTCTCACCCCCTCAAATTCTTCTTAGCCCAATAATTCTGACTGTCTCTGATAGTATTATACAAACCCCCTTTCCTTTCTCCACTGCTCACTTTCCAGCCCCCTCAATTCTACTCCCCTGAAATTACCCGTTCTTCTCCCTAAGATGCCTGTTCTATAATTAACAACTTGTTCTTAGCTCAAATCTTTTCCTTTCTTATTGCCTCTAAATTCTAGTTCTAAGATTCTCTCTCTTAATGGCATAGCAGAACTTTTTGGGGGAGGTGGGAGAGTAGGCCAAAATCATCAATTTTAACCAATGGGGAAAGGGCAAAAATATAGTAACTTTATAAAGCTTTTTCCCCAGTTAATAATCTTTTGTCTTTAACACATACTTTTAATCTACATAGCCTTCTGGAACAATGCATAAACATGATCTCCTGTATCCTCCTGACCTTGAGAATAAGAATCGAGCACGACCCGGTAGGACCTCCATTGTACAAATAAGAATTATGAGCCAAAGAAGCTTGTCTAGCAACCTTAGAGCAGGGCCATCCAATTTCAGGACTAGACAAATCTTCCCCAGCAAAATTCCCTGCTGTCATTTTATACAGTAGGGGAAAATATCCTCCATCTGGAAAGAACATCTCCTGATTCTCATCAAAGTAATGACCAACCATGATTCCAGAAGATCAATAATGAAGCATGCTACCCACTTCCTCACAGTGACATGAGGGACTCCGGGTGCAGAATGAGCCATACATTTTTGGACAAGGCCAGTGCAAGAATTTATTTTAACTGACTGTTCTTATTTGTTACAAGAGAGGTTTTTTTTTCTTATCTTTTTTTTTCTAAAGAAGAGAAAATAATTGTTTAACTTCTCAGTGTCCAGCTCTTTTACCAAAGAACCAAAAACAATATGGTCATTTTTGACCACATTTTGTCCTGTTGAATAGAAGCTATTTTCATAATAATAACAGCTAGGTTTCATATGGCATTTTAAACAGCATTTTAGGTTTGCAAAGCATTTCATAAATATTACCTTAAAACAACCCTGGGAGGTAGATGTTATTATTATCCACATTATACAGATAAGGAAACCGAGGCATAGAGATTCAGTGACTTGCTCAATGTTAAAAGATGGGATGACTCAGGGAAAGGATTTGAATCCAGGATCTCTAACATCAGTCATGGTCCTTAAACTCTCTTTATATCACTGTCCATAACCCATTAACAAGCATTATAAAAGCAGAGACCACCCACATTCTAGTCCAGTTCTGAACACTGAACTACAAAAAGAATAGAGGGAAGGTTCAGAAAAGTGCCACAAAGGGAGAAGTAAGATTTGGATGATTCTTACTAGCATGTCATTCAGCTCAGATGTGAGAACTGAATATATTTAGTCCAAGGAAGAGAAGGATGGGGTGGAGGGAAAAGAAAGAAAAAAAGGGAAGGAAAAAAAGGAAAAGGAAAAGGGAGACATTGACAAAGAAATAAAGAAGTAATAATAAACAGAGAGAGGGGAGGAGAGAGAAAAAAGAGGAGGAGAGGGAAAGAGAGAGGGAGAGAAAGGGGGGAGAGGGAAAGGAAAAGAGAAAGAGAGAAAGGGAGAAAGAGAGACTACGAAAATATAAAAGATAAGAACTGGAATAAAGGAAGCATCTGAGAAAAGATGGGATGATAAAGGCAAGGGATGACTAGTAGATAGCCCAAGAATACTCACTATATCAGGAGAAAGCTAGAGAGGCCTCCAGGACATTGAGTGGTCCTCTTATGGTGAATAAATAAGAAATGAAGAAGATTTACATAGGATTTGTAGACATGGATGGGTTTCAGAGGAGAGAACATGCATGTAGATGAAATCACAGATCAGGTTCAGTATTCTAGTATATACTGAACTGGGAAATAAAGGCAGACACATCATATGTGAATGTCAAATCATTTGACAAAATCTTTAATGACTTATTCTTATGTACTAGAATAGATGTGGCCTTCATGGCCTTTAAGAAAGTTAAAACCAAATCAATAATCCCAAGCTTTTTTATATAACAGAAACCTGAGTCAGCTCAGGTTGAAGAGGCCCGGCTACATTTGGGAAATTATGAATATTCTGACCCACCAAAAAAAATGTAGTGGGGTTGCCATGGAAGGATTTCAACATTCAGCTTCAATCTTTTGAAAATTCAGAAGTTATGGGGAGCATTACTAGTACTAGTCTGGGCTGGCCTAGAGAACAGCAGAAGAAGAAAGATTCCCACTGTGACTCAGAGTATGTATGTGGTTTATGAAACACCCAGGTCAGCTGAAGTCACAACTCCCCATTTGTCTGAGAGGAAATATGTTTTGGGCCAAAGAATGGTAATTCCTTTCTGCTGTCCCAAATAGGTCTACCAGATGCCATTCTGAAAAGTTTTCTGGAAATTAGTTTCATCTTATTTGAGGCAATCTAATAAAGGAATTTATTATTGGCTGGATTGAGCATCCATCTTTCTTCCTTCCACAAGAAAAACAGAATATTTTATTAAGATCTTATTCATTAACTAAAAAGGAATTTGCCTTAACCCAACAAACATATTCATTAGCAGTTTGGTCTCTTTTGTATTTATTAAATGACCTGTGAAGGACTTTAGTACTTTGTCAAAATCTATAGCAAAGCAGAAAGACCATTCCCCTATCTGCCAAGACATATATCAGCAGAATAGCTTTGAATCATGGGTGTACAAAGAGAAAAACCACAAGAGAACAAACAAACCAAAGAGAATTTCCATCACTTTAACAAATGGGCAAAAGCCCACCATATGTGTGTTCTGTGCTTTGGATAGGCGGGAGAGTCAAAGAAGCTGGGGAAGATTGTCTCAATCTTTAAATGGTTCTTTAAAAATTCTCTCAAATAAAGTCAAGAGAACAGAATATACTGAATAGAGAGCTGCTCTGAGTCAGAAGTCTCAGTATTTGTCCCAAATCTAACACCAGCTATTTGATCTTCAGCAAGTCACTCCCTCTTTTTTAAGCTTATTTTTCTCATTGGAAAAAATGAGAGGTCTGGATCACACAATTCCTAACAACCTTTCTATCTGAAAGCTGGAAAATGCTCACAACTCTCATTGCAGATTTCATGGCGTCATTTCAACATTGTTCTATTTCCCACACATGTGAATCAAATTAGAAACTTCCCCTAACATTGAGGGAGGAAAGGTAAAAGGGAGTGAGAGAGAGGAGGGATAGGAAGGGAGCCTTCGAAGAACTCAATGATTTACACAAGCAGAACTAAGGTAAAGCAGAGATTGCATTCTCTCCCCTCCCCTCATTTTGTGCATCTTTGCTAAATCTGGACAACTGGGGAACAAATGGCTGGTGTAACCTATGTCTGAAAAGCTTAAGGTCTGCATCCCACCTTGTGACCTTGGACAGGTAACCTCAACACAAGCCTTTGTTCACTCATCTCCAAAGTGAGGGAGTGGAAAACCCCTAAGCTTGTTTGTCCATAACTGTCTGCCTGTGATCTCTCCCCATGAGACTGTGAATTCCCAGAGAGCAGGTTTTTCCCATTTCTTTGTATCCCTGGCACTTGGTACAGTGCTTTTCACGTAGAAGATGCTCCCTAAATGGTTATTGCCTGACTGACGGATTCTTCCATCCAGTGACATTGACCTCCTTGCCTCCCATTTCTGGGAAACATCTCATTTCCTCTTCCTATCTTCCTTCAAATCCAACTTCCATCTCCTGATTCTATGAATGTTCAATAGCTTTTCTCCATTTTTTAAATTCTCTCTGTTCTCTCTGCCTCCTAGCTTCCTTTGAATTCCAGAGAAAATCCCACATTCTATCTCCTGACTCCAAGAATTTTCCATCATCATTCCCAATTTTTTAAATACTCTCCTTCACTTCTATCTCCTGATTTCTCTAGCTTCCTTCCAATTCTATTTCTACAGGAAGCTTTCTTCAATCTCTCTTAAATTTAGAGCCTTCCCTCTGTTGACTAGCTCCAGTTTATCTGGTATAATCTTTTTTGTACACAATTATTTACATGTCATTTCCTCTATTAGATTGTGATCTCATTGAGAATAAGGACTGGTTTTTGCTTTTCTATTTGTATTCCCAGCATTTAGCAGAGTGCCTGACACATAGTGATCCCTTAATAAATGATGACTATATGTATGACCTTATGATCCTACTGCCAATGAAAAATCTTAAAAAGAGTTCCTCATTGACCAGAGTCTCCAAGAGTTCAGATGAATCTAAAACAGTGACTTTGCCTTACAGTTAATCCCAACTTGTCTTTTCCCCAGACTGATTAGTATGTGGTTTAAAGACTTTGAATTTGAACCTTTATCTTTCCTAATTGTTTAAATACCCATACCACCACACACACACACACACACACACACACACACAACATAAAAATAGACTTAAATCTTGGCTTGTGTTCTGACATATCCATTTTGCTCCACCATTCTTTACCTCAAAACAGACCAACTGAAAGCATATTAATAACCTCTATTGCATTTTAAAAGTCAGAAAGGCAGGAAGTTTCTTTATTTAGAGGCATAGCACTCCACATAAAAAGACTACACAGAAGCACAGCTTACAAATGAATCAATTTTCAAACAGTTTTTATGGGGCTTTTCCCCTCTCTCAGCCTCCCTAGCAATCAAAGCAGAAGCTACCCCTAAGGCAGATTAAAAATGAAGTACAAATCACTCACCACTCAATCAAAACTGCTCCAAAGACACTAAGGCTCTCTTTATCATCAAATTCACCTGCTTTTTTGTACCCTTCCCCTCCTTGATTTTTGTATTTGACCATCTGGGTACTTTTCCTTCACCCTAAGGCAGCTTCTCATCACCTCTTTCCTTGACTTGGAATACTCTCCCAATCCTTTTTTTTTTTATTTCTAGTTGTCTCTCTCTCCAATTAAGCCATTTTATTGCTGCCCAAATAAATTTCTTTGATCACTCACTTCCATACTCAAAATTTTTCGGTAATTCCCCATTACATGTTGAAAAGTAAAATAAAATTCTTTACTCTGGCAAATCCAAGGCAATTCATGCCCTAGCTCCAATTTACTTTTCCAAGCTGATCTCACATACCTCCTGATGACCCTTCCCATTCCAAAATGATGGAAACTGGACTATTCCCTAACCCCCTCTCATTCTTATTCTACCCTCTCCGTGGCTTTTCTCACAGTCTATGACTAGAATGCTCTTTGTGTGTGTATGTGTGTGTATATATATATATATGTATATATATATGTACAAATATATGTGTGTATATATTTGCACAAATATCAAAATTCCATATATTCACATGTGTACATTTGTACATAATATAAATACATGTGTGTACCTGTACATGTATATGTATACACCTGCATACACTTACTTATATGTGTAGAAGTAGTGTTCTAGAGATTAGGAAGCTGACCTAAAAGCCAAAAGATCTGGATTCAAGTCTTGTCTCAGATATAAACTAGCTATGTGACCCTAGGTAAATAATTTGTCCTCTCAAGGCTCTGAGAAACTCTCTAAAACTATAAATTGCAAAGAAGAATGTGATCTGCATTGGGAGAAGGAGTTTCCTCACCCAGGAATCCCCCATGCCAGTGAAATCAGAAGAACACACTGTTCATTTAGGAGTACATGTTTTTTCCCTCAATAGAATGTAAGTTCCTTGAAAGTAAGGACTTCTCAGTTTTGTTTTTCTAGTACAGTGGTTTAAAAAGCACTCTTCAGATGAGGTAACAGGGACTGATCACCTGTGCAAATTCTGTCCCTTATTCAATGTGTGGATTTATTCCATTTTATTATGTCTAATACAAAAGTTTGGTTTTTTTCTTCCTCAGTAAGAAAGAGAAAAATAAATGTTTATTAATTTAAGACTTCATTTTTTTTAATGTTAAGTTCATTAGAAAAGATTTTTGTCTTTTATCTGTCCTTGAGGTTTACTTGGGTTCAGCTCAAGAGTCCTGAAATCTCAATAGGGGAAGGAGACTTCCCTTTCTCCAAGTTATTGATCCATGCCCTTACCCAGGCTATTCCAGGGACAATTTTAATTTCAGTCATAGTTCTAGGGTTCATAAATGGCAGGGGAGGGAAGGGGAATAAAAAAGATTCTGAAAATGCAAGCATGAATCAAACAGGGAACTAGTAGTTTTATTCCTAAAAAGAATAGTGTTTCTGTTTCCCATAAAATAGTTTCCTGGAAAAATAAACTCTAAGCAACAAAGAGTCACAGAATGATTAGAACATAAACTGGTAAATATCACTCAAGTATAATCAGGTGAGAGGCTAATATTCAAGTCTAGTTGAGATGGTTGCAGTTTCTTTGCCAAGTCTGTTAATTAGCTATTTTACATGTTTACTTCTGCTATGCACAGTCCAATCAAAACCAAGTGTGCTGTTTTTTCTCTAAGCATCTGTCTCTCTCCAGGTGCCATTCTTTTTCTTTCAGTTTGTCTTCTGTTAATATTATTTATGCAGGGGCAGCTAGGTGGCACAGTGGATAAAGCACCAGCCTTGAAGTTAGGAGGACCTGAGTTCAAATCTGGTCTCAGACACTTAACATTCCCTAGCTGTGTGACCCCGGGCAAGTCACTTAACCCCAACTGCCTCAACAAAAAGCAAAAAAAAAAAAAAAAATTATTCATGCAACTGTTATAGGTGCCTGAGAAGAATAAGGTAACAGATTTCTTTTTAAAATTTATTTATTTTTTAATACACATTGCTTCATGAATCATGTTGGGAGAGAAAAATCACAGCAAAAGGGAAAAACCAAGGAAGAGGAAAAAAAACAAAAAAATGAATATAGCATGTGTTGATTTACATTCAATTTCCACAGTTATTTTTCTGGATGCAAATGGCATTTTCTATCCAAAGTCTTTTGGAATTGCTTTGGATCACTGAACCACTGAGAAGAAACAAGCCTTTTATAGCTGATCATTGCACATTCTTGCTATTATTGTATACAATGTGCTCCTGGTTCTGCTTATTTTGCTCAGCATCAGTTCATGTAAATCTTTCCAGGCCTTTCTAAAATCAGCTTGTTTATCATTTTTATAGAGCAATAATATTTCATTACCTTTATATAACACAACTTATTCAGCCATTCCCCAATTGATGGGATGCCAATTAACCTTCAAGATCTCACAAGGTTCAGTGTCAAAAAAAGATTCTAAGGGAAGGCAACCCCATCTCATATACAGATGTGCCTAAGAGACCATGAATTCATGATTTGCAGCTTAGTAGGAGAAAATAAATCTCCTCCCTGATCATCCAATCAGATCAATATTTTGAACTGTATCAATACCATCTGATCAGATCAATACTTTGTACTGTAGAGCTGGCAGGATGAAGAGATCTGAGGGGCAGAGATTGTCCCTATAGTATACCCATGGATTTATAATAGAACAGTCAATTAAAATACTTTTGATCACCACACATGATAACATCAGTTATCATGGTGAATAGAAAGCAGTCAGAAGAAACTTTTGCTTGTTCTGGAGTATGGTGCCTCCCCATGTATACCCAGAAGCAGGTCCACTCCAATATTCCATAATCATTTCTGACATTCCCACTGAACATTTAAGGGGAGAACCTTAGCAGATGTAGCATTTTTGCATGTTCATAGCCTAAGACAGTACAGAACACATTAAGGATGCTTTAAAAAAATAATTGATTGATCAATTGACTCATCCTACTTCAACAATCCCTTTTGAAATCCTTATTTGCTTCTAGGTTCAATTGCAAGTGTTACACTTTCCATAAAATTTCTCCTATTCTCTCCTCCTTACCTCAACTGATCCATCTTTCCTCAAATTTATCATAGCATTTTATCTAGACCTCTTCTTAGCATTTTTCACATCCTGCCACATATTATAGTTATTTTTATATATGTTTTGGTTCCCTATTTGGTGATAGGCTTTTTGAGGTCAGAGATTGAATGTTAGTTAATCTTCTAAATCCAGTTCAGAACTTTGTACAGAGTAATAAGTAGTTGATTAATTAAAGTGAATTCCCAATAATAAGTAAACTTTTTCTCAGGTAAAGAAACTCACTACTTTCACAGACCCAAAAAATATATCTACTTATCACAAAGGTAATAAATCAGGATCCTACAACTAATACCTAGCTCTTAATAAGGAATAGGAATCATCTCATTCAATCCCCTTGTTTTCCAGATGAGAAAATTGAAACTTAAAGAGATAAAGCAATTTTCTCAAGGCTACAAGGTAATAAATAATAGGATGATAGATTTATATATGAAAGGAGTGCAGATGCCATTTTCTCCAAATCCCTCAATTTACAGAAGAAGAAATTAAGATCCAAGGACTCAAGATGACTTGCCCATTATACAAGAGATAAACATCAGAAGCTGGGCAGCTTGGTAGAGCAGGAGTGGATAGGGCTCCAGGCTTGAAGTTAGAAAGACTCATCTTCCTGAGTCCAAATTCAGCCTCAGAGAAGTCACTAAACCCTGTTTGACTCAGTTTCCTCATCTGTAAAATGAGCCAGAGAAAGAAATATCAAACCATTCCAGTATCTTTGCTGAGAAAATATCAAATGAAGTCACAAAGAGTTGGACACAACTGAAATGATTGTATAATAATAACAGCAAAGCATCAGATGCAAAATTTGAATACAGATTTTATGACTCCCAGAGTCAGTGCTCTTTGCTCTACATTTCACTTCAGAGTTGGGATTTGCCCTCAGGTGCTCTCTACTGAAATTTTAGGTCTGGACCAAAAACTTTAAGTGTATATATGTGTGTGTGTGTGTGTGTGTACACACACACACACACACACATACATATACTATATATATACTTAAATTTTTTGGCCCATATATATATATATATATATATATACACACATACATATATATAGTATGTGTGTACATATATGTATATGTACATATATATGGCATATACAATATAAGTATTATATAAAATATTATATAATTATTCTATTGTTAATCAATTATATATAAATAATGGTATACAATTATATAAATAATACTATAAATATATAACTATATATCATGCATAATTATATCTTTTAATATAATTACATATAGTTTATATAACCATATTATATTTATGCTATGTATAGTACATATGTAGTATATTACATAAACAATACTATAAATGTATAATTATATAATCTATTATATAATTTTATTTAAAATTATATAAATTTTACTCCTCAAATTCCCAACTATAACACAAATCATTGATCATAGATCTAGCTTCTATTCTAGCCCTTTAGACAAATACGGAAACTGAGGGAAATTAAATGATTTGCTCAGAGTCATATAAGAAATAAGCAGCAGAGCTTCAAGTCAACCTCTGACTCCAAACCCATTCCCATCGTATTGAGTTCTTTTTACAGATGAGGAAATTGAGACCCATAAAAGTTAAGTAATATCACATAGGTAGTGAGAATCACTGCTGGGGTTTGAATTCAATTTCTGCTCATCCTTTGACTCCAATGCCATTGCCCTTTTCACTGCCCTATACTATTTCCATCAAGGAAGGGAAAAGGACTGTTTTTAAAGTTGTTTTATGCCTATGCACCAACCCAAGAGGGCTACTACAGCTCCCATCTCTATTAATGAAAACTATCTTAATAAAAAAAATACCAGCTCTCAAACTGCAGAAGAATCCCTTAGTGAGCACCCTCATTTATTTGCACAGTGCTTAGAAAATCACCTTGGAAACCTAACTGTTGTCACAGCACACAGCTTGGGCAGCCATCCTTAATAAACTTCTGCAATCAGTTTCTGAGACACCATCAGCCAAACAGTTTTGAAGATGATGCATAAGCCCAAATTTAAAATCCTCAGGCTGGATATATAAATCAGAATTTTTTAAGGGAAAAAAAAACAAAGAGTTAAGGGAACTGGGGAGTAGCTTCTTAATATAAGAAACCTCCTTCAGCCACCCTCTAGCCTAGACTTTTAGCCTAGCCTTACTTCTATACCTCACATTCTGGCCATGTTAGCTGTCACTGGCTGGCTATAACTTTGGTTACAGGGAAATTTAAATCCCTAACATGTTCTAATTCCCCTATAAACATGGGAAAGAGGATCCAATCTCAGTCACCTGCCTGGCATATGGGATGGAGGCAGAAATCAATTCAGTTATTTGGAGTTTTATTATCAAAAGAACCACTCAAATTTAAATCATCAGCTCTCAGGTTAGGACTTCAATCCCAACCAGACATGCCCTGAAGAGTTAAGAGAGAATCTCTTTCAAAGGAGGGTCCTAACCTGCTCACAATTAGCCATGACATGCTACCAGGGGCTGCTTAATTGGGACTGCCCTTCTCAATTAACCAGATGCATGTGAGGGGAAGGGCTAGTCACCTAAATGAGGTACACATGTTCTCAATGACTCCCATTAGGGATTATAATGAAAGTGTATGCTTTCCTTTGATTTTTTTTTTCATTCTTTTGCTCCAAGCAGTTATATAAATTAAGCTGAAGAGGAGATCCAGGCTTCAAGAGCCATTTTTCTTTAAAGTTGAAGGCAACCAAATGCATCAAAGCTTCCGCCATTCTTTGGCTTTAGATCCCAGAATATTCTGTTCTGAGGTTATCGTTCTCACTACAACTGAGCTGAGCAGTTACCCTCTCTGAGATGCTCAAAAATAAGAGGGATGGAATTGAATTCCAAAGTTGGGATTTATTTCCCTTTTCATCATCCATTAGCCAGACATGACCTTGTGGTGGATCTGTGTCCCTCTAGATAAAAGCTTCCACTCATTAGTTTAGAACTAAGAACTATAACAAGAGTCTGTGTGGGGGGCATAGAAAGAGCACTGAATCTGAGAGCAAACTCTGCCTTTGCTATTTCAACCCGACTTTGAGCAGGTCATTTAATTCGATACAATACAATAAGCATTTTTAAGCCCCTACTGTGTGCTAGGAACTGTACTAAGTGCTAGGAATATGAAAAGAGTTTACTATCTAATGGAAGAAACAAATATAAAAAGCAAATTACAGAACAAGATAAATGGGAAATAATTAAGAAAGAAAAATCATTGGGATTAAAAGATATTAGGGAAAGTTTCCAGTAGAAAATGGAATTTCAGTTGGGACCTTGGGCAGCTAGGTAGAAGGAGCACTTTGGCTTAGAATAAAAAAGATTCCTCTTCATGAGTTCAAATCTGACCACAGATGTTTACTAGCTACCCTGAGCAAGACACTTAGCCCTGCTTGCCTCAGTTTCCCTATTTGTAAAATAAAACCATAAGTTAAATTATCTCTAAGACCTCCTTTAGTCCTAGAGCTGAGATCCAATGATTCATTTTTTTAAAAAAAAAATGTGGAATAGTGTAGGGGATATGGGGTGATGTGGAAGAGGGACTATTGTTTTTAATCTATCTTCAATTTTCAACTGTACATTTCCTGGACTAGATAGCTTTAAGTGGAAGAATATTATTTTTAGCTCAACCACAAGCCCAACATAATGAGCATGGTGAAAAGCTAGCCTTTTCTCCAGCTTATTGGTATCTAAGTGGAGCTCCATTAACATTAAATATTAAATTTAATGAGAAGCAGTGTGTATAGTGGAAAGAGTACTAGCATTAAAATCAGAAGACCAGTATTTGCTCTATCTCTGACACTTATTGGCTGTATGACTATGGAGAGGTTTCTTCACCTCTCTGATCTTCATTCTATAAAATAATAATAATAATATGTACAATCACTTACCTTAAGGGGGATGGTTAGTACAACTTACAGCATTATAGACATTTTAATTCTCATTATTGTTAATAATGATAAACTACTCCAGTTATTCATTAAGAGGCAGTAAGGTTTAGGGGATATAATCAAAAAGCCTTAAAATCAGAATGACTTGGAGGGAGTGTTGTACAATGGAAAGAATGCTGGATTTGCCATTAGGAGGATTTAGGTCCAAACCCCAGATCTACCACTGGCTACCTGTGCCATCTTGGACAAATTATTTAACCTCTCTAGGTCTTGGTTTCTTTTTCTGTAAAATGGAGGGTTGATTATATAGATGGTGTTTAAGGTCTCTTTTAGTTCTATATCTTTGACCCGATGATTTGAATTAAAGTCTGACCCAAATTGATTGTATGAAGCTAACCAAAGCATTTTCCCTCTCAGGGATCCGGACAAGGCACAATAGTGAACTAACATCATCATCATCATCATCATCATCACCATCATCATCATCATCATCATTATCATTATACCAGTTAACATTTAGATCACATGTTAAGACACTTTATATATATATATATATATATATGTGTGTGTGTGTATGCATATGTATATATATATATTACACCTAAGTTCTAATTAGTATGGAATTGAATCCAGTGAAGTGATTTCATATATTCAAATATTCACTATTCAAAATCATAATTATGTAAAAGATGGTAATTGGTTCCAGCCCAGTGGAAATGTATAGTGTGAATTCAAATCGTGCAACCACTTCACAGGATTCATTATATACATTAATCAAGGGCTGACTGTTTCTTATTTGATTTATAAAACACTAACTAGTTGCCAAACTGCATGGGTAAAAAATGTTTTATCACCAGTTTCCTATCTCGATAAAACCACATCAGGTAAGTTTACTTTGTTCCTTCTCCCTCCTTTCCCAAAAATAGGAAAAAGAAAAATTGCTTGGTTACACACACACACACACACACACACACACATACACACACACAAATGAATATATGTGTATATATCTGTAGATAGATATATATATTTATTAATTGCTCCTCATTCCTGAAAAGGGAGCTGTTTGCTTTGAAAGATCACGGAAATGATTTTTTTCATTGTTGTTGGCTTACTTTTGAATATCAGTCTTAAACATAGATCCCTACAGAATATAAAATTAGTCCTTGGTCCAGTGATTGCTTGATATTAAGGCAAAAGTGGCATTTAAATGTCTTTAAAAATAAGTAAGAGTGTTCAAGAAAATTAACAAGATAAATTAGAATCAGAGAGAAAAGTGAAAATAGAGAAAAAATATATTAAATTGCATTCTAAAGAAACCCCATTTTGAAAACAACCAGGAATGTTTTAGCCAAAATCCAGAGCTTCCAGATCACAGAAAATATGCTGCAAGCTGCCAAAAAGAAAGAATTAAAATCAAATGGAATCATAATATGGATTTTACAATATAAGGTAGTAACTAGTAAAAAGGAAAGAAAATCTAGAATTATGAAAACTTACAACCAAGAATAACATGCTGCAAGGCTGAGCATGCTCCTATAGGAAACAAAATATATCTTCAATAAAAGAATGAACTTTCAATTGTTCCAGATGAAAAACCCATACATGAACAGAATTTTCTAAAAAATATAAATGCAGGGCTGAAGAGAATCCAGAGTAGTAAATATACTCAAATAACTGCAAAGGATTAAACTATAATTAAGTGCTCACATTATAATAGGGAGAGAACAGATAAGAGTCTCTTCAAAACTCCAATGTTTTCAAGGGTCACAAGAGTTCAGATACAGATTTAGAGTTGATTTTGTTCTGTTTTCATGTTTTATGAGAAGAAAGAAAAGTATGGGTGTGGTGGCGGAAAAGAATAAACCAGAAAAGAAAAGGCAAACTATTTCTCATAATTAGGGTACTCCAGAAAAAAGAATACACAAACAGGGAAGATGGATGAGAAAAAGATACAATTGCCTGTATCTGACTAGAGAAATGAAAGGGAAAGAAGGAGAGAGATTGGGATAGAAAACATTAAAATCAACTGGGAAATAGGCAACAACAGGAAAAGGAGATGGGAGTTTAGGAAGGGAGTTAAAATTGGAGAGAAAATATTTACAAGCAAAACAAACTTCATCTTCAGAGGGTAGATTGAAATGGGTAATTTCAAAAAAAAAAAAAAAAGAGTAAGAACCAGTGATCAACTTCTATGCAATGTGACAATGGAGGGACAAAGGAATGGAACAAACCATTTCAATTACAGATAAGTAAGATAATGTTGGTTATATTCACTTTCTTTCCTCCTCTTTTTTCTTTCTAAGGTAATAAAGAGAAAATAAAGGAAAAATATAAAGTATGATGGGACAAAATACAAAAATTAAGTCATAATCACAAACATGAATGAAATAAGCTAACTCATCAAACAAAAGATGGTAGAATAGATCTAAGAGCAGATGTCACCGCTATGTTGTTTAGAATAAAAATTCTTGAAATATGTTTTTATTATGCTTTAGGTAAGTTTTAAAAACCAAGCGTATCAATCATGTGCTCAAACAAGGCAACAGCAAAAATAGATTCAGTTAAAAGAAAGAACCAAGAAAGCTACAATATGTTAAAAGGTACCATGAATATTAAAATAATAAGAATATTTAATAGTTTGATCAACTGGCATAGCATATAGCTACTTAAAGGAAATGTTAATTGAATTTTAGGTAGAAATATACAGAAAAGCCATAATAATTAAAGAACTCAATATACCCATTTGAGATTTAGAAAAATCTAACAAAAACATAAACAAAAAAGAAATTAAAGGCCTAAAAGAATTTTTCATAAAATTAGCTATGAAAGAATGCCTCTTGATTACTGAATAGGAATATAAAGAAATTTACCAATTTCTCCACTGTGCATGGTACTTTTACAAAACATGACCAGATGCTAAGGCATAAAAATCAACAAAATAGAAAAGCTAAATTTTTTAATATATCCTTCACTGTCAAAAACACAATATTGCATAAAGGAACTTTAAAGGAAGGATTCAAATTTATATATGCAGTTATGTAATCCTAAAAAAATCAGTGGACCTAAAAACAATAGATAATTTCATTAAAAACAATAACAAATAGATGACATAAAACTTTTGGGAGCAATCAAAGCAGCTTTTAGAGGAAATTTTGTATCTCTTAATCTTTTCATCAATGCAAGAAAGAAAGTACAGATCCATAATAGGCATGCAATTTTTTAAAAAACTAGGGAAAAAAACAAATTAAAAAGCTCAAACATACACATAAAAAAGATATTTTGAAAATTAAAAAGAAGATTAGTAAAACTGAAAGCTCAAATACTCTACTTCTTTCTCCTCCTCATCCCACTGGATTGACCAATAAAATTAGTTTATTAAAAAATGAACATTTAAATAATATGAATTTTGCAAAAAGAAACAAAATCAAATTGTCAATACAAAAAATGAAAAAGGGAAATACATAAACTGGCTATTAAAAATGAACTAAACAAAAAAATTGAATTGTCAATATAAAAAAATGAAAAAGGGAAATCCATAAACAGTGAATACATAAATGAAATTATCTGAAACTACTTTGCCCAAATACATACCCCCCAAAAGTGATAATTTTATTAAGTAGTACCCTAACAGGACAAGATCTCATTTCCTATCTCTTGATAAAAAGCTGATAGACCAGAAGTATAAAATGAAACATACATCTTCAGATATGTTCAGTGTTTTGATTTGTTTTGTTCAAGTAGAATTATTCATTATAAGGAAGAGTTATTTTTAATGTTGGGGTGAAAGTAGTGACTAGAGATGGTAATTCCAAAAACTGAAGAGGACAGAAGCACATAAAGGAAACATTTTAAAATTTTGGGTTTTTTTTAACTTTTTATTTGCAAAACATATGTATGGGTAATTCTTACAAAATTTTCCCCCCTAGTCCCCACCCCTCCCCTAGATGGCAGAAAATCCACTACATGTTAATTATGTTAAAATACTTGACAAATTGAATATATGCATACATATTTCCACACTTATCAATTTTGTGCAAGAAAAATCATATCTACAAAAAAAATCAGATAAAGGAAACACAATGCAAGCAAACCTCAATAGAGAGCATGGAAATGTTATGTTGTAGTCCACATTTCATATCCCTCTCTCTGGTGTATATGGCTTTCTTCACTGAACAATAGGAACTGATTTGAGACAATTCTTTGTTGCAGAGAGCCATGCCCATCAGAATTGATCATCATGTAATACTGTTGTTGCTGTGTATAATGATCTCCTGGTTCTGCTCGTTTCACTCAGCATCAGTTCATGCAAGTCTCTCCAGGCCTCTCTGAAATCGTCCTGCTGGTCGTTTCTTACAGAACAATAATATTCCATAACATTCATATACCATAATTTATTCATCCACTCTCCAATTGATGGGCATCCATTCAGTTTCCATTTCTAGCCACTACAAAAAGGGCTGCCACAAACATTCTTGCACATGTGGGTCCCTTTCCTGCCTTTAAGATCTCTTTGGAATATAAGCCCAATAGAAACACTGTTGGGTCAAAGGGTATGCACACTTTGATAACTTTTTGAGCGTAGTTCCAAATTGCTCTCCAGAATGGTTGTATCTGTTCACAGTTCCACCAACAATGCATCAGTGTCCCAGCCTTCCCACATCCCCTCCAACATTCGTCATTATCATTTCCTGTCATTTTAGCCAATCTGACAGGTGTGTAGTGGTACCTCAGAGTTGTCTTAATTTGCATTTCTCTGATCAATAGTGATTTGGAGCACCTTTTCATATGACTAGAGATGGTTTTAATTTCATCATCTGAAAATTGTCTGCTCATATCCTTTGACCATTTATCAATTGGGGAATGGCTTGAATTCTTATAAATATGAGACAATTCTCTATATAATTTAGAAATGAGGCCTTTATCAGAACACTTAGCATTTTAAAAATTTGTAGAAATTTCAGAGTAAGTTTTTTTTTCAGAGTAAGTAGAAGAAAGTTCAGAGTAAGACAAAGATAAATAGGAAAGCTTTGTAACTGATGTTGAATTTAAATATATGTAAATACAAATGCTTACAATTTATTTACATAAACTTATAGATGCACATTTTGTACTTTGAAGACACTACATATATATGACATATACTTAAGCCAAGATTACATAATAGAGTAACAATTTCATATATATTATATGTTGTATATATATTTATTATGTTGTTCTTTATATAAGAAAATGTCCATGTTTAATGATGTTAAGTTCATAATAACAAAAAAAAAAATGTGTTTTTAAAAGGTCTCAGGAATCATATGACCAGAGGTTCAAATCGATCTTTTGATGCTTAGTTTTCCATTTTTTATCTTTGTATCTTCAATTCCTACTTTGCACATAATAGGTGCTTAATATGCTTAAAAAATGAGGATCTGAACAAGGAATAGGACTGAAATAGTATAATTAAGGAGAAAGGGACATTTCATTATTGAATAAAAAAGATATGATAGAATACCACAAATCAGACTGATCCAGAAAAGTGAGACTACCTACTGATTGTACTTATTCCTGTTCATGTAAATGTTAATAGTGTTATGGCTGCTATGAGAGTGCTCAAGTACCTTAGGGGAACTATTATAGGTCTGTGTTGTCTCCTTAAATCACAAAAGACTTGTAACCATTTCATTTTCAATTGAAATAGGGTCAAGAACCTTCCACAGATGAGAATTTAAAACTGTGAGCAATTTATCTATAAGGGTCTTTAAAGAAAATCATTCATTAAAAGCCATTAAACATGCAAGAAGAAATCAAGGATGATGTCTATTTCACAATGCTGAACACAATTATCTCACAATTGCATAAAGATATAATTAGAAAATCAGAGTATTACCAACAAATGAAGATTCTGAAGTCTGAAAAAAGGAAATTTCTAGTTCAAAGTCACACACCTGGAATGTATCAGAACTATAACCATAACCCAGGTTCCCATATATATAATTTAGTAGTATAGTGGAATGAACACTAGACTTGGGAGTTGGGTTTAAATCTTTCAAGCAACTAAATGGTGCAGTGGATTGAGGGCTGATCCTGAAATCAGGAAAGCCTGAGTTCAGATTCAATTTCACAGACTCTATCTGTGTCATTTGATGCTTTTTGCCTCTATTTCTGCATCTATAAAATGAGAATAACAGCATCTACCTCCTAGGGTTGTGATATGAATCAAATGAGACAATATTTATAAAGAGTTTAGCATAGTGCCTAGCACAAAATATATACTTTATAAATACTAACTTTTATTAATGCTATCATTATTAATTATTATTATTACTATATAACCTTAAGGAAATCTTTGAAACTCTCTGCTCTTCAATTTCCTCATTTGTAAAATGAGAATTATAATGATTACAGCATCTAATTCCCAAGACCATTGTTAGAAAAAAGCTTTGTAAACTTTACCTTCTATAGCAATTAACTAACAAATATTTGCTATTACTTCCATTAAACCATCCTGCCTCTCACTTAGTCCAGGCCTATAAAAATGCCTTTTCCAGGAGTAATCAATCAACTATGGCAAAACTGTTATCATGTTCTATTCAAAAAGTCAATGTTAATATGAAAAGTCAATATGAATTATTGACTATGAATTTGACTAATAGTTGCTTTATTTAAATTAATTGTTCAGGACTTGATTTCAATAAAATCATGAGTCAACTACCTTAATCTGTTATCAGAGATTCCATGCCTCTTCCCAACCAAGCGTCAGAAATGTGTATAGCACGATACAAGAGGGACTAGATTAAAAAGTACTGAGACACCAGTATAAATTATTAAGATTGAAAAGCAATGTAAAAGCACATGAACTGGCAACAAAATATCTTTTCTATTTCCTCCTCTTTCTTTTTCTCTTTTTCCACTTTCTTTTTCTTTATCTTCTTTTTCCTCTTTTTTCCCTTCTTTTCCCCCTTCCATTTTCTTCATCTTCTTTCCCTTCTTATTTTTCTTGATCCTTCTTCTTCCCCTTTCTTTTTCCCCTTCTTTTTTTCCTCCTTTTATTCTCCCACCCACACTTCTCCTACTATCCCTTCACTTCCTCTTCCTTCTCCTTATCCCATTCACCTTTGGAATTTAAGTTCTCCCATGCTAGTTGGATCCAGTAGAAAGGGAAGACATATGGTGTGAGCCTCCATTCAGTGCCTACTCTACCAGAATATCAGACAGGAACCAAAAATAAAATATCCAGGCATATAATCAGAGTTGAATATCAAGTAAATGATAGGGAACGCATATAGCAGAATCACTCAGACCCCAAACAGTAAAGATTCACGCACAAGAAAGAAAAGAGGAAATTCCCAGACAACATATAGTCCACAAGAAGGATTTTTACTTGAGTAACCATCTTTCTTGCATCATAACTAAGAAAACCTCTCTTGACTAATTTTTCCTAGCTCTGTCTCCAGAAACCACTCAGAATTCATTTTCACTGCAAACTCTGCATACCACATGTCATTGCAGTCCCTTGCCACTGCCTCTCCTACTATCATCATCTGATTCTGTAACTCTTCATGGATCTTTTAGAGAAAAACTGGGGTGCGTTTGAGAAGGGATATACATCTAAAAGCTAGTCAACATTTTCAGCTCTGTCCTTGGCTATTCTGCTGGACAAAAAGACTGCTTGAAACTGCTTGGAACTCAAGTTCCAAAGCCCATTGGTATAGGACTCTCTACTTACTGGCAGAAATTCCTTGCAACTAGATGAGCTATACTTTTAAAAATACTGACATTAATAATTTTCTGGGCTCTATTATCCTCTCCTCATCTCTGCTCTTCCCCAGGAAGACCACTTTGAAATATAATTATAGAATCATTGGCAGAATCTTAAAGTATTTCTTAAGTTACAACTTAGGGATTTAGATGGGATCTTTCTAAGAAGACTGCTTCCTTGGAGTTGAGCTTATCATCAACATTGAGTTAAAAAGCAGAGTCAAGATGAAAGGCAAAGTCTACCCCCAGGGCTTCAAGACCTCTTTATAAAGTTGTTCTGTTCCCAAACATCCAATCAGTCAGAGTAAAACAAAATGTACCATTCTTCCCTTTGCTATCTATAATCAAACATTTCATCCTTGTACTAATGTAAGAGTAATTCCCCTAAATTGCTTTGGATGGCCTGTTTGGGCAAGAGAAGCATTGGAGAGTTTGGGTTTTTTAGTTTGGTTATTTTTTGTTTATTTCTTTATTTAATTGTTTGAACTTTTCTTAGTATCCTTTTCTTTTTTTAATTTCCAGAAAGTAGGAGTCTTAGCCGGAAGCCCTACAGGAAGGAAGATATGCACCTCAGTCGTGGACATGCAAAATATCTACCATTACTGTCATAAAAAGATTTTTGGTGGATATATACTTACATTGATTCACAACTTCCCACACACACTGCCTCTTCTAAGTAGCTATGAAATATAGGAATCCAAAAAAGAAAAAAAAAAAGGGAGGGGGAGTGAGATGGTTGCTCAAGAAATGTGGGAGAAATTTGGCTCTTAACGTTTACCAAAATGATGATGTTCTCAATGAAATATATTTAGAGTGAGTCATTTATAAGGTGGGGGGGGGGAATGAACATTCTCCTTGATCTTACAGAAAATTGTCAGAGCAATTGGAAACCAGATTGTGTAACTGTGACAACAAACTAAGAAAATGTATGAATGATGAATAAAATCAATTAGTGAAAAGTTTTCAGGAGCACACAAATGATAGAGAAAAGTGTTGAACTTGATAACAAGAGAACTTTGAATCTCAGTTCTAACAATTTATTCAATTGATTAACAAGCATTTAAGTATTTAATATGTTCCAGGCACTTGGCTAATGCCAGGGAATACAAAAACAAAAGTGAAAGGGGAGAAGAAATCAGATTAAGAGGAGTTATCCTTGGGGTTGTCCTGCATCTTGACATCTTGTGGTACTGGCAGGATCAGGTATTTGTCTCTCCCCACTGACAGCTATTGTGCAGAGATCTTACAACTAGAGCAGTGCCATGGTGAGATCTTGCCCAGGCAGAGAGCCAGTTGCAGACTGGAAGAATGATTGAATGATTGGTCGATATTAATGTTATTCTTTCCTCCTTCCTTTAAAGGGGTAAAACATGTTACCCCTTTGACAAAACTATTCCTGTGAAATCACCCTGCCCTCCACACCAAATCAATCAGTCAATAAATATCCATTAAGCACTTACTATGTGTCAGGCACTGTGCCAAATGCTAAAGATACAAAGCAGGCAAAAAACAGATCCTGCTCTCAAGAAGCTCAGCATGCAAACAACTAGATACAAACTAGATTTAGAGAGAGTAAATTGAAGATAATCAACAGAAGGCAAACATTAGCATCAAGGGGGATCACAAAAGCTTCTTCTAAAAGGTTGGATTTTAGCTGGAACTTGAAGGAAGCTGAGGAAGTCAACAAAGTCAGGGGGTAGAAAGGAATATAACTGGAAAGGGGGATAGCTGGGGCAAAAGTGGAGAGCTGGAAAATGGAGTGTTTTGTGTGAGAAAGAGCAAGAATGTTAGTGCTACTGAATGGGAAGATATGTAGGGGTGAGTAAGCAGTAAGTAGACAGGGGAAAAAGGAAGGGGTCTGGCTATGAAGAGCTTTGATTATCAGAGTATTTTACATTTTATCCTAGAGGTGATAGAGAGATAGTATAGTTTATTGAGTAGAAGGGATGACATTGTCAGGTAGAAAGACCCTGAACAGGGGAACAGAAATGTTTACACTTGTATTTACTCTCTTCGTGTGTATGTGTTTGTGAATATATATATATATATGTATGTATATATATGTGTGTGTGTTTATGTATATATGTGTACGCATGTATGAGTTTATGTGTGTACATATATATGTATATGTTTTTGTGTTTATCTGTATATATATACATATATGTGTGTATGTGTGTGTGTGTGTGTATATATATATATATATATATATAATTCCCTTCAGTAGGATGTAAATTTCTATGCAGCAGGAATCATCTTTTTTTTTTTAATTTGGGTGGGGGTATATTTTTTGTATTTGTATGTTTGGGGTTTTTTGTTTTTCTTTATATCCCTGTTATCTGACTTGACATACAGTAAAACTTAATAAATGCTCATTGTATTTAATTGAATTGAATTAGTATGCACTGGTTTACTAAGCTGCTGCATCTGAAAGGCAAGATGAATGAATGTCTAAGTCTTATTTAAAATGAAATTTTATTAAAATCTTTTGTTATATATCACCTAAAAATGTCCCTGTATTCCTCCCTCTTTCCTTGCCTAACACGGAGCTATCCCTTATAACCAAAAGAAAAACAAATAAGAAAAGGAATAAGAAAAGAAGGGGAAATCAGCAAGATTAATCAATATACATAATTTTTTAAATCTGGCAATATAGATAACATTCCACATTATGGACCTCCCACTTCTACAAAGGAATTTGGGTAAACTATCTTCTCCTATCTTTTCTTTGAAAGCAAAAGTTTATTCTTTATAATTTTGCCACATCCTTTTTCAGCTGTTTTGTGGTGGTCTTTTTTTTTTCTTTTCACATTATTGCAACCATTATTTTTATTATTTCCTTGGGTCTACTTACTTCACTTTATATCAGTTTGTATGAGTCTTTTCAAGCTTCTCTGCATTCTCCATCATTACTTTTTTTTTTACAGAATAGTAATATTCATTATTTTCATGTATCACAATTACAAAATCATTGAGCGCCTACTTTGTTTTCAGTTCTTTGCTACCACAAAAAAAAAATGTTATAAATAGTTTTGTGTCTTTAGAACCTTTCTTTTTATCAATGACATTTTTGAAGTATATACCTAATAAGAGCATGTCAGGATCAAATGATGTTGAAATTTTAGTCACTTTGCATAAATTCAAATTGCTTTCCGGAATGGTTATACTTTCGTCTTTCTACCATCTCTCTAATATTGATTATTCCCATGTTTTATCATCTTTGGCATTTTGTTGGGTGTAAGGTAAAACTTCAGGGTTATTTTGATTTACACTTATCTTAGCATTAATGATATGGAACACCCTTTCATAGGATTGTTAATCATCTGCAATTCTTTTGATAGCTAGTTATATCATTTAACAACTTACCTATTGGGAAATCTCTTTTGGTTTATTTCTGTTAGTTATTTAAATAACTGTGATAACAAACCCTTACCTGAGAAATTTGATATTACCTATTTAAGTGCTTCTCTTCTTACCCAAGACACAGTAATTTTACCTTTGCAAAAGCTTTTTTAATTTTGGTAGTCAGAATTATCTATTTTATACTTTTTTAAAAATTTCCCTGCCCTTTAGTTTTTAATCAATTTAATTATTTAATTAATTTTAATTTTTGGCTGAGAAGGAAATGCCATATACAAAAGTATATATAGACTGAACTATGTGATATACACTAATGAATACAGTAATTATTAAGTATTTACAATGTGGCTAGTTGTTCACAGTGCAATTTGATACACTCTCTTTTCCTTCTCTCTATTTGTCTCTCTCTGTCTCTCTTCTATTTCTTTGTCTCTGTCTCTGTCTATTTCTGTTTCTCTCTTCTCTTTTGTGTGTTTCTTCTCCCTCCTTCTTTCTTTCTCTCTTTTCCCTCTCCGAACTTCCCTCCCTCCTCCTCTCTCTCCCTCTCTTTCCCCCTCTCTCTCCTCTCTGTCTCCGTCTTTCCCTCTCTGCCTCCTTCTCTCTGTCTCCTTCTCTCCCTCTCTCTCTGTCTCTCTCTGTCTCTCTGTCTCTGTTTCTCTGTCTCTGTGTCTCTGTCTCTGTCTCTGTCTCTCTCTCTGTCTGTCTCTCTGTCTCTGTCTCTCTCTCTGTCTCTCTCTCATCAAAGCAAAAAGAAAATCTTCCTGCTAAGCTGTAAGAGAGCAACAAGTCAGACAATATTTTATTCTAATAATTTTCCAAAGGAGTACTTTTCTAATTTGATGATGGAAGTTAATGGGGTCACAGCAGTCGACAATCAGAAATTCACTTTGCAAGTAACATTTTTGAGTAGGAGGCAAATGGGATTCAGTGACTTGCCCAGGGTCACAAAGCTAGTAATTAAGCTGTTGCCAAGCCTGTATTAGAAGTCTTTTGAACTTGTCATGAATAGCCATAGCCTCTTCCATGATCTCATATATTCTGGCATAATAAGGCACAAAATAGAACTTTAATGATGAAATATATACACACAAGTGTATGTATTTATATATGCATACATGTGTCTGCATGTATCTATATCCATGTGTACATGTGTGTGTTTATATACATAATCATCTTTGTTGTGTGTGTGTGTGTAGATATATTTAAGTGTCTGAGGTTCCATTTAAATTCAGATGTTCCTGAATTTAGGACAGGTGCTCCAAATAACTTTTGAAGAAGGAAGCATGGAATTCTAATCACAAATTTACCACTAATAAGCTGGGTGATCTCAGACAAAACATCTCAACTCCCTTCAGTCTCCTTACCTGTAAACTGAGGGAGTTTTGGACTGGATGATCTCTAAAATCCCTCCCAGCCACAATATTCTATTGCATATAGTGCTGGCTCATGGCAGGAGCATAATACAGAAATCATTTTTCTTTGGCTTTGGTCGCCTATGTAGGATGGTTCTATAGTAGATTGATGGTCCTAATTATCTTTGGATTAAGATAATATTAAAGTTAGGTCCCATATCCTAAGTCAGGGATTGCTAACCTGCTCCAGAATTTTTCTAATTATCTCAGGGTCTATCTCTAAATTCTCAATTTTGGCTTCAGTAAACATTTATCAAGCTCCTAGTGGTAGGAGTTGGGAAGAGACAGACATTAAACAACACAGGACCCCTGCCTTTATGGAAGTCAGAATCCAGCAGGGGGTTTGACATGAATAACTAGCTTATAAAATAATACCTAATAAGCATGTTGGAGAAGTGCAATCTAAGTGCTGTTTGAAGAAGGAACAATCATTCCTGAGGAAGGATGGGGGGAAGGATCCCAGAAAGCTTCCTTGAGGAGATGGCAATTGAGCTGGGATTTAAAGGATGGGTAGAATTTCAACAGGTGGGGATTGGCAGGGTAGGGGGAAATAGAGACCAAAAAAGGGAAGGGAAGGGAATTTGGGAAGCAGGTCAAGGACAGATTAAGGTTCTTGTGGACCCTAGATACATCTTTCTCACAGAACCTTTGGTGGATGTATTTTCTATTTTTAAAATATCAAATTTTATGATAGGAAAAAATTCTCACATTCTTTTACGAAGGAAAAAAATAATTGATAGCATGACTCAGCTTCATGCATACTTTGCCTGGACTTCAAGGAAATCTGAATTTATCTAAATGGGTGCTCCTACACTAATTCAATAATTAATGGATAGATGAATGAATGAGTAAGTGAATGAAAAAGCATTAAGTATTTACTATATAATAGACTCTAATACAAATTCTAATACCTCCTTTACCACTTAGTAAATTATCTTTAAGAGTTGCAGTGAATGAAATATATATTACCTCAATGTCAGATAAGTAAGGGCTGCTCTTTGGACAACAGATGTACAAACTGTTTCCAAGTCTGTATTAGAAATCTTTTGAACTTGCCATGAATAGCCATGGCCTCTGCCATGACCCCCACACGACAATAAGGCACCAGAATAGAACTTTAATGGCAGAATATATATATGTGTGTGTGTGTGTCCACATGTATCTGTATGCTCATGTATACATGTGTGTGTTTATATACACAATCATCTTTATGGTGTGTGTGTATATTTATGTGTATATAAGACTTTTACAATATGTTGATTAGCTTTGTTAAACTGGGCTTTTTTCCCCTCTTTTTTATTCTTTGATGTAAGGGATTACTCTCTGAGAAAGAACAGAGAAGGGTATTTCCCCTCTCAACTATGTTAGGAAACTGCAGATGATATAAAAACAAAGATTATCAATAAAAATTTATTTTTAAAAATCCATATATGATCTATATTTAGACATTTGGAAATAACAGTGTCGGGAAAACTAAACAAATGGAGATAAGAGGCGGCCACTCCAAGCAAATTGAGGAATCACAGCTGTAAACTGTGCCGCAATAAACACCAGATAATCTATAGAGTCCCAGAAAGGTTCACCTGAGAGTTGGCTGAATAGGGGAGTAAAGGTGACCCGAGATTAAAGTTGCTGTAAATACTCTGCCTGTGACTAATAAGGACTAAAATCTATGGCCCCACTATCAAATTGAGAGCTCTATCTAGGACAAAGTTTAACATGGCACTCAGGGAATAGAATTCCAGGCCTGGAGTCAGGAAGACATCTTCTTGAGTTTAAATTTGACCTCAGTCACTTACTAGCTGTGTGACCCTGAGCAAATCACTTAACTATTTCTCAGTTTCCCCTTCTGTAAAATGAGCTAGAAAAGGAAATGGTAACTCATTCCAGTATCCTTGTCAAAGAAACTCTAAACAGGTTCATGAGGAGTCGGACATAATTGCAACAAATGAACAATTTTTCATAAATAAAAATTTTAAAACATTAATTTGACAAAATTGACAACAGTTGATGAAAGGGGATTTTTTTGTTGTTGTTAAGAAAAATAGCTAATAGGGGCAGCTAGGTGGCACAGTGGATAGAACACCAGCCCTGAAGTCAGGAGGACCTGAGTTCAAATCTGGTCTCAGACACTCAACATTCCCTAGCTGTGTGACCCTGGGCAAGTCACTTAAACTCACTTTGCCTCGCAAAAAAAAAAGCAAAAATATATATATATAGCTAATAAATGATAACTAAAGAATCCTGGTACATAACTGTCCCTTTGCATGAAGCAGTTTATCCATTCCAGTGGGTACCAGCCAAGAGAGTTTTTACAAATGGATCGGCTTAGCAGCCAAAATCCTTTCCAAAGGGCACAATCAGAAAAGCAGTTACCAGATAAAAAGCATTTGTGATTTGTTGACCGTGTCAGATTGAACGCAGAAATGATCTTGTCTGCTGTCTCTGAAACAGTTGTTACAGATGTATTTCACCTGGTGATTAATGTGAACAACTTTCTGCAGCCCTACTGACAAAAAAAAAAAAAAAAAAAAAACTAAACTAAAAACAGATGTGGATCAGACCTAGCTGGTAACACTTTTATATCATTAAAAAGGGAGAAAGGAAATCCAGGTAAAACAATGTCAAGTTTGCATTAATCCTCAATGAGCAATGTTACTGATTTGCTTTGTAGAATATCAAAAATACTAAAATGCAGCCAGGTTTCGATTAGTACAGATAATGAATTTCCTGAGTGTATGCATTACTCACATTTGCACTACATATTTCCTTTGGGATGAAACTAATGATCATATTTCACATAATTATAACTTTAAATGAAAGTAATTTGAATGCATGCATCTACTTCAGAGGATTCATTATTTGCACTAATCAAAAGCTAGCTATATTCGCCCTAATCTCAGGATATCATTGCAAACATTCTCTCCAAAATACAAATTGTTTTCCTTCCTATTTCCTCCTCCCAAAATATTCAGTCATTTATTTAATTCATCCCAATCTTTAAAGAATCAAAATTTGACTTCTTGCACTAGTGAACTGAAAATTGCACCTGGAATCAAAAAGACCTGAATTCAAATACAACCTCAGCCATTTACTAGCCAAGGAAGCCAATTTAGATCTATTCTTTAGTATTCTCAATTAAAATAATAGCAGCCACCTCTCAGGGTTTTTGTGAGGATGAAGTGAGATAAAATAAAGCCACATAATAAATGCTTATTTCCTACCTTCCTTCCATGATCCCCTTAGGTGGTAATGTTCTACTCCCTTGGACTTTAATTTTCTTTCTCAATTCTCTAATGTGCTCATTAAGGAATATAGTATTGTAAATTATAGTTACCCATGTTTCTATTTCCCAAATTGTTGCTCTTTGACCAATTTAAATTATGTATCTCTCCCAGTGCAGGCACTGGGAGATGCTTAATAATATTTGTTGACTGAATCAATCAATCAATGGATTTCATCTTGTGATATTCAGAACAACGTTCCCTGCTGTGGTCTTTTAGGGTCTGTTTAATCATCCACAGATTTGTTATGTCTTCATCTATGTCTTCATCCAAGCAGCTGATAAAAATGTTGCACAAAACAGGGTCAAGGGCATATCCTTATGGTTCTCAGTTCATGGGCCTCCCTCCAGTTGGACATTAATCAGCCCTGGTTAGTTTTAGTTACTCAATCAGTTCTAAAACCATGGTTCTTCAGGCTATCTTGTCCACAAGGAAATTGTGAAATATTTAGTCAAATGCTTTGCTGATATTTATTTATTCCCCTCCTGCCTTGATTTTCCACTCTGTTTTATAAGCAAAATCTCAAATCACTGCCTGATCTCATTTTTCCAGAGATCCTCTCAAAGATCTGACTGCAATCCATTCACACTTCTCCATACTGTGCACTTCTCGTCCATGTCTTGCCAATAAGTTCACCATAAGGCGTACAAACAACATACTGAAAGTTGTCCTTCTTTTCCCCTGAGATCAAGAGGGTAATACTGAGAAACAGCATAGAGTACTTCCACTTCAGGAAGAACTGGATTCAAGTCTCACCTCTGACATATATTGGTTGTATGATTTTGGAAAAGTCATTTACCTTCTGGTTGATCCTGGCTACTATGTAATACTGCATTGCAGAACAGATGCTGGCCTATAGAGATTTTATTACTAGATACTCCTAAAGTGGTTTAAAAAAAAACCCAGAGGATACCAGAACAGCACCTATCATTCCTCATCACACGACCGACAATCCATTTCTTTGGCTCATGCATTTCCCTGATGACATCTCTTACTCTAATGAACTGGTTTTGAAATCCAAGGAAGGAGGCTAGGAACAAATACCAAGAACATAAATTTCATATTTGCAAAAATATATTAATCTCACGATCTCTTCCACTTTGACTTACTCCCTTATACTCTCTCACTATAGTTGTTCCTCACATTTTCTCTCATCTTTCTCTGTCTCTGTCATTGTCTCTCTTTTCACTTATATTTCTTTTTTTCTCTCAGTCTCTCTCTCTTTCCTTCCCTCCCCCCTCTCTATTTCTCTCTCTGTCTCTCTGTCTGTCTCTGTGTTTCTCTCTGTCTCTCTCTCTCTCTCCTGTTTCCCTCTCTCTCTTCTCTCCCTCTCCTTCCCCCCATCTCTGTCTCTCCCTGTCTCTCCATCTCTGCCTCTCTGTCTGTCTCTTTGTCTGTGTGTATGTGTGTGTTTCTGTCTCTCTGCTTCTCATTCTGTTTCTGTCTGCTCTGTGTATATGTGTATCTCTGTCTCTCTGTCTCTGAATGTCTGTCTCTGTCTCTCACTTCATCTGTCTTTGTTTTTCTGTATCTCTGTGTGTCTCTCTATGTCTCTGAATGTCTTTCTCTATATCTCTGTCTCTCCTCTCTACTCTCTTCCCCTCACTCCTTTCTTTTCTGTAAGTCCTCAGTCTTCCTTCCCTCTCTTTCCTTTATGTATAGATACCAAATATTTAGAAGAAGCTTTTGCCTGATTAAAAAAAAAACATGGCTCCATCCTGGATCCAAAGAAATATACTTTGAAAAGTTCCCATAAACATAATCCTCACAGGGCATTGTTAGGTAAATCAAGAAATTGGGTATATTTATAGATCTATTATACCTAATACTGCTGACTACTGGGGTCTCAGAACGTCTGGATATCTTCCTCTGTCCAAACATTCTGATTATTAGTCTATAAGCATAATCTTGCATAATTATTTTCTTACTCCAACATTAGCAACTCTCTACAGAGTTCTATATGCACTCAAAGGCACCAGAGGAATGACTTGGTTATGCCCTCAATAATTGATAATCTTCAGACTGGATACATTAGATTTGTTTCCCATGTGGTAATATATGTAAAGCACTTCACAAATCTTAAGGGAGAAATATAAATAATCAGTCATTATTTAGGAGGGGACTGAGTCATGCAATAGATAGAATTTTGGAAGTGGAATTAGGAAAACCTAAATTCAAATTCTGATTTATATACTTGCTAGTTGTGTGATTCTGAACAAGTAAGTGTCCCTCAGTTTCAGTTTTCTCATCTGCAAAATGAGGAAAATAATAATAATGACTTCACAAAGCTGTTGTGAGAATCAAATGAGACAAAATATGTAAAATGTCTTGCAAATCTTAAGGCTTAAAAAAAGTTAGCTATTATTATGATTTCTATTTCATAATACCCAAATTTATATACAAAGGCATCATATTTATAGAATTTTAGACCATGCAGCCCCACAGCATAATGAATTTTTGTGATGGAGACAGCGGGGGAAAAGAGGAATCAGCTCATATCTAATGTCAGAATACCTTGATTCATATCCTGTCTCTAGTACTTACTACCAGAGATGATGTTGGGCTAATTAGGCTCCCTGGGACTACTTTTCATCTGTAAAATTAGGGGACAGGTTTACATGATCTCCAAGGTCCTTTTCAGACCAAAATCTGTGACCAATTATTCCAGTATCTGAACCGTGGCTGCTGTGCCAGGAATGAAGCCTAGTTATTTAGAAATTGTCCTTGTTATGTGGTTGCTGCTCTCCCAGACTCCTCTTGCCTGCTCCCATATCTCTTGCTTCATCAACATCACTAGACTTCTTTTTTTCTTTCTGTCTCTCATCATTTGGGATATTTTTCTCCATTTTTTTAATCTTCCAAATATTACTGCCTCTTAAAAAATCTCACACATAGTCCTCTAAGGGAATACATACATAAACATACATGTGCATTATACATGTATCACATATACATGTGTGTACACATGTACATATAATAAGTGCATAATTCGTCTCTAAATGTATTATAGAATGAAACTTGTGTCTTTTTTTCTATGATTCACTTTACTGGAAGGGGAGGATAGGAGAAAGGAGGAAAGAGTTATATATGTGTACATATTTGTGTCTATACAAGTATACATGCATGTTTATGCATATGCATCATCTGTATGTACATGTACACATATATGAACATGGCCATTCTCACAACTTCCTTGAATGAGAAGGAAAAAATGATTATTTCAAAGACATATCCTTTGATACCACCCCATTTTAGTCTCTCTGACCCTCTCTTTCTTACAATGAAATCAAAAGCTTCCTTTTTTCTATGTTGTACTTTGCTAGAAAAGAGAACAATAGATAGATAGATAGATAGATAGATAGATAGATAGATAGATAGATATACACATATAGAGAGATGTATGGGCATTTTTCTATCTATCTATATGCATGTACAATACATATGTATACATAGACGTGTCTATATACTTTGTGTTTACATATATTGATTATGTATGTACTGTATGCATACATATATGAACCAGACATTGAACTGCATGTGTGTGCATAGATATGTGTGTATGTACTGTGTGCATGCATGTATGATTATATTGTTGCATGTATGAGTATATGAACTACACACTGTAATACATGTATGTGCATAGCCATGTCTACACTGTGTGCATGCATGTATGAACTATGTTGGTGTGTGCATGCATGAACTATATGTTGTAGTATGTGTGCACACATATATAATTATACATTGGTGTGCATGTTTATCCATAGGCATATCTATGCACATACATGCACACATATATGAACATGTGCATTCTGATCCCTTCCTTGGATGAGAAGGAAAAAAATTATTTATTTCAGATTTATCTTCAAAATCTGTCTTTGCCACCACCCCATTTTAGTCTCTCAGCTCCTGTCTTCCCTAGCAATAAAATTAAAAAAAAACCCTTTTCTTCTATGTTTTACTTTGCTAGAAAAAGAGAACAACACATATATAGAGGCATACACACATATAGAGATATGTATGGGCATCTATGTATCTATGTATCTATCTATGTGTGTGTCTATACCTTGTAATACATATGTATCCATAGACATATGTCTATTACTGCATACACATATGAACTATGCATTGTAATGATATGTATCCATAGACATGTCTATGTACTGCATGCATACATACATGAACTATGCGTTGTAATAACATGTACTTATAGATGTGTGTCTATGTGTTGCATACATATATGAACTATACATTGTAACAATATGTATCCATAGACATGTGTCTATTACTGCATATACATATGAACTATACATTGTAACAATATGTATCCATAGATGTGTCTATTACTGCATACACATATGAACTATACATTGTAATAATATGTATCTGTAGACATGTGTCTATGTACTGCATGTATACATACATGAACTATACATTGTAATAATATTACCTATAGATGTGTGTCTCTGTGTTGCATACATATATGAACTATACATTGTAATGATATGTATCCATAGACATATATCTTGTACTGTATACATATATGAATTATATATTGTAATAATATATATCCATAGACATGTGTCTTGTACTGCATGCATGCATATATGAACTATACATTGTAAACATATGTATCCATGAGCATATGTCTATGTACTGCATACATACATATATGGACTATATATTGTGATACATATGTATCCATAAGTATGTGTCTATGTACTTCATACATGCATATATGGACTATACATTGTAGTAATATATACCTATAGACATGTGTATGTGTACTGCATGCATACTATACATTGTAATAATATAGATCCATAGGCATGTGTCTGTGTACTGCATACATACATATATGAACTATACATTGTAATAATATTATCCAAAGGCATGTGTCTATGTATTACATGCATACATGTATGAACTATGTTGTAGTACATGTTATCCATGCACATGTGTCTATGTGTGTATGTGCACACATGTATGAATATGGGCATTCTCATCCCTTCCTGGGACTGGGGGGGGGAAGTCTGTTTTACTTCAAAGAGTTATCATCAGGGTCTACCTTGGCTACCATCACATTTTAGGCGCTATGCCTCTCTGAATGAAATCAAAAACTTCTTTTTTCCTATGTTCTGCTTCAGTAGAAAAAAAAGGACAATTTTGCCTTGAATGACTGCTAAGACAAAAGCCATTTCTGTCTATTTCCTACCCTGTTCAAATTAACATGGCCCAGAGTGACCAGTCATTCTCTGAAATGCCTCTTAAGCAGCAAATGCCAAGAATCACCCTCCCACATCAAGGGCATTCACTTTCCTGTTGGTTCTGCTGTCTGATTACCCTGAAGTGGGCCCTTCTCTAGAAAAGGCAAAAATTGTGAAATCCCTTATCCTTCCCCACAAGATCTGGGCTTGAGTGTTATTCTTTGGCATTTGAATCTCTGAGCTCAATTCTGGGGATGCACAATTTTGAAAAAATATAATTGAATTTCCTCTCCCAGGCATGCCCAGACTTGATGTCAGTAACTCATCAAAGCAGATAAAAAGAGGCTCATGGAGCTGTATTTTAATGTCACTGAGCAGATAGCCTATTACCCTTAAACAAATCAAAGAGAATTCTCTCCAAATGCACCCTTAGCTGTGTTGGGGGGAAAAAAATTACAGTCTAATATGGGTTGATGTCCTTTGTATAGCTTCCTGAGTTTTATAATCTGGCTATATTGTAAAGAAGAATATCTGTTTGTGCAGTGAGATTACTTTATTTGTGATACCAGACCTAAGGATACTGACTCTGGAGTAAGAAGAGATGGGTTCAAATCCTCCCTCCAATGCTTTATATCAGTGTAATCTTGGAAAAGTCATAACTTTTCTGTACATCATTCCCACATATACTCATCCTGGCAAGTTAGGTTTCCAAAGGGTGGCTACTGTGTCTCCTTTCGGAGTTTAAATGTTGCCCTAAAGAGTTGGGGATGGTTGTCTAATGTTATATAGCTTATGAGGTTTCCTCCATTTATTATCAGCGGATACCAATTAATCAGTCAGTCTTAATTATCTTTCACAAATAGATGGACACTAAGGAAGAATACTAAGAAAAAATGGTTCAAATTAGTTCCCTCCAAAAAAGCCAGGAACTCATTTTCTTACCAGCATGTAAAGAATCTACAGGGGAAAGCAGGTTCATATATAACAAAAGGCATGGTGGGGTTGAATTCCCCCAAAATGGGGACAAATAACAGCATTTATGAGGAAATATTTGTAAAGTGCTTAGCACAATGCCTGGAACACAATAGGAACTATAAAAACACTTATTTGTTAATAGATTGCATCTATATGGTGATTTAAGTTTTGCCAGACACTTTATAAGTATTATCTCACTGATCCTCACAAGAACCCTGGGAATTAAGTAGTACTAGTGTGCTCATTTTATAGATGACAGACCAAGGTTAAGTGACTTGCTCAAAGTCACACAATGATTAATTATCTGAAACTGAATTTGAACTCAGATCTTAATAACTATGCCACTTAACTGATCAATACAATCAAGATATTCCCACCTGATAAAGATATTAGGACCTACTATGATATTATTGGTTCTCTTCCAAAATGAAGGAAGAACAACAACAATTCATTCTTAAAATCAGTCTATACATTATCCCCTCCAGGAAACCTTTTTTGATTTCCTTCCCAACCCCAAAATTGACTACAACTTTCCTTCTCAAACCACTCAGAGACCTTTGCTTTATGTCATATCCCTTTACTATCTTATAAACTTTAAGGCTGGATTCATGATTTGTCATGATTTATGCAAGCTTCATATCTCCCTACCACCTACAGCAGGACTCTGAACAGAATAGACACTCAATAAATGTTGGCATTCATGCATTGTATCATTCATTTCTGCCAAATTTCCCCAAGTGTCTTTACTCACCTGCTTTGAAAGCCAACTTTAATTCCGAAGCATATAAAAAATAATAAAAGATTATCGTGGTGGTGGTACTGAGGGTTCATCTTTGACCTACAACAGTTACAAGAACCCTAACCCCAGATGATAGACAATTAAAGTTAGGTCCTTAGTCTAGTACTAGGGGCATTAGTCTATTATGACCTATATGTATGGGACCCTATGCAAATTCTTAAACCTGTTTCCCTCAGTTCCTTCTCTGTTAAATGGAAAAGGAAATGGCAAACCACTCCAGTGTCTTTGTCAAGAAAACTCCAAAGAGGGTCCCAAAGAGATATACACAACTAAACAACATTATTATTACTTGGGTTGACCTTAGGGATTCCAAATCAGGTAAGGACTCTAGAAGAGTCCCTAACAAATAACTCAAATGTCTTTTTGAGCAGAGCATAAGGTCCTTAAGGTCTGGTACTAATTATTTATTTTCTTAATAGTCCCAATGTTTAGCACAATATCTTTCAGAGAGTAGGGTGCTTAATACGTGTTTGGTGGATTGAGTAGAGCCATCATCCTTGAGTAAAATTGATCTCCTCTTTGGGTTCTCCACCATAGTACTGGAGCCAGGCTAGCCTTTGGGGCTAACAAAATGGGCCAAGAAATTCTCATTCCATACCATTTGTCTCACGATGGGACTTCTCATTGCTTGTTTCCCTGCTGTGTTCAATCTAAAAGTGATGCCAATTTCAGCACTAACACAGCAAGGCAAAGTAATGTTCTCAAAGCAAAAGGAAGGTCAACACAAGGAAAACTTTTTTTTTCAAAACTCCTGTCTTTACTAAACATTTTAGAGAGAAGTTTGGGGATCATGAGACTTTAGAGCCTGAAGTGACTTTAGATATCACCTAGTGAAATCTTGTCATTTTACAAATATAACCTATGGCCCCTGCTCTGCATTTATATAGACTGGGTCCAGTTTTGGGGGAAGCCCCAAATCAAAACTCTTTGACTCATTTCTCTCCCCACTCCTACCAAAAGAGCACAGCTCTAGCTAGTGTATATTTCTAGATCTCTATAAATATGAATTAAAGGTTCCCCAGCACCCATAGAAGACCTCAAGGTGGCAATGTATATGGAACACAGGACAGTCTTTATTTCACCCCATGGAAAATTAATGAAAAACATAATCCATAAATAATTGATACAATTGTCTTGCCTTTCTAGAGAAGATCCCACCTTGCTTTGGAACCCAATATAATCCAAATTCCAAATGTACTCAAGGTTTCAAGCCTGAATGATGGTACTGCCAATAGAAAAATAGAAGGGAAAGGTGTCTATTTGGCAGTAGAGATAATAAATTCTATTTTTGATATGTTGGCATGAAGTCAAATCTTTCTGGTAGCTTTCAAGTCATAAATTTTACAGATGAGGAAACTGAGGCCAGAAGAGATTAAATTTTATTCCCTCTCTTCCTACTCCAGTAAGCAGATATAGGCTTAAAAGTTGTGTAACCATTATGTCTCATCCATTAAACTCAGTGCATATTATTAGCTCCAAAGAATAAATTTTGAGCATCGTTAATATCTCTTCAAAAGTGAAGATTCTTTTTGATAGTGCTTTCACTAATATTAATTCATTTTCCTTTCACACTAGTCCTATAAGATAGACTGGGCAACTATTATGATTCTCATTTTGTAGATGCTGAAGCTTATCCTTGGTTTCCTCATTTGTCAAATAAAACCAATAATATTTGTGCATTATCCTATCTTACAGGATTGTGTCATAGAAAGTGCTTTTTTTGGCAAAGTGTTATATAAATCCACATCATCGTCATCATTGTTGTTGTTAGCATAGGTGGGGCATTGGCTGGCTGCTGTGTGTGCAAGGCAATTACCTGAACAAACACACCAACTTCCTCCTATTACTGCCATAAGCTCATTTCCTTATTATCTCTTTTTAGAGAATTGTCAGAAACACTGAGTTTAAGAGACCAGGGTCAAGATCTAGTAGCTAACATAATGTGTGGAGTAAAAGGCAAAGATAAAACCAAGGTTGGAAAGTTGAGTTACCTGGAGGAGGATACTCTCAACAAAAATAGGAAAGTTTAGAAGAGTGGTAGATTTTTGTTTTTGTTTCGTTTTGTTTTGGGGAAAGGATGAAGAATGGAGAAAATATAATGAAATCTGCAGTACAGATCACAGTTCTCCAATGCCTGCTTATCCTATGAGATTGGCTATTCCATCCAAGATGAAAAGGAAATATGTAAGGCTCTTAGCCACTGGTCATTTGCCCCAGAGATAAAGTACATAGTCTGAGAACCTTGTGGCCATAAGGTGATCTGGGAGACAGGAGAGAGGTAAACCAGGAAGAAGCAAGGAGAGAAGGAGATGATTTTCCCAATGGTATCTGTGTACATACTGTTGCCAATGAATGGTAGTTAGATTATCTCCTTCCTGGGATGCTAAGTAGAGGGAATTTATGAGCCAGGGGAGACAACAGATTGAGGGAGTCTTAAGGGAGAGAAATAAGTATGGTTGTTTTGGAGAGAAGTCTTATATGATTGACTATTTCAGGGAGGATGGCATGTGATCCATCTTCCCATCATCCAACTAGGATATCACATACCTACTCCCATGCCAGATCAGAACACAGTGATATCCATATAGATCAATAATCTAGTTAATGGGATTTAAGCTGGGGTGGGGCAGTTACAGAAGGGAGAGACAAGACTCACTCCAGGTTTTTTAACTGAATTTCTAGCCCTCTTTCCATTAGACCAATTCTACTTTTATAGATGATAATGATAGTTTGCCTATGAGTCAGGAAGATCCAGATTCCCAATGCACACTAGCTATGTGACCTTCAGTCAGAACTTAACCTTACAATGCTCCCCAGACCACTCTCTAAAACTATTAAAAATTTTTAAAGGTAATATTATCTTTGTTTCATTGTATTTTATTAATTTTGTTAAATATTTTCCAATCATATCTTTCTCAATAGCATTTTATTTTTCCAAATATAGTTTTCAACATTCATTTTTGTAAGTCTTTGTGTTCCAAATTTTTTCTTTCTCCCTCCCTTACTTCTCCCCTCCCCAAGAAAGCAAGCAAACTGATATGGGTTATACATGTATAATCCTTTTATTTATTTTTTTCTGGTTTGAAAACCATACTTTATGACTAGAAATATCTGATAACATCTATTTTAAGCAAAAACAAAAACAAAAACTCCTTTCACATTTTTTTTCTTGTAAGGTTGTTAGATGTACAATCTTTTAAACATATTTCTACATTTGTCATGTTGTGCAAGAAAAAAAGCTGAGCAAAAGGGAAAAAGCCATGAGAAAGAAAAAACAAACAAACAAAAAGGCGAAAATACTATTTCAAACTATCTTCAGTCTCCATAGTTCTCTCTCTGGATGTAGATGGCATTTTCCATCCCAAGTCTAAGACTACAAGATGACAATACAAGCTACTTAAATAGTTATACAAATCTGAACAAGTCACTTTGTCTCTCTTTGCCAAGTTTTCTTCATCTGTAAAATGAGGAGGTAGACTCAGTGGCCCTAAGATCTCTTCCAGCTCTGTCTGTGATCCTAAGTATGAATTCTGGGAAAGGGCTGCTCCAGGAACCAGTTGTTTCTCTACTATATCTTCAGACTACTTCTATCTGGGGGTAACTTTTTTTGAACTTACTCTAATCAAGTTCACATTTGAGTCACCATATGTTTGCTACATTATCTTACAATTTCCACTTCCCAGAAGTGGCTTAAAGAAAAAGAAAACAATATCTGACTTACAGAATCAGCATTTTTTTTTCCAGCTTGGAAAATATGGCCATTTTGATGGGTGCTCCAGCCTAAAGTATCTCTCTTTCCTGTTTAAGTTGGATGACTTTTTGACTTAGTGAACTGAATCTTTCAGCTGAGTTTTTTCCTTGTTCTTCACCATGTGTGGTCAATTAACTCCCAGCAGTACTGAGTTTCTTTGCTGAACTGCTGTATTCCCCAAGAAATAGGGAGCCTTTCATCAATTTCTAAATCCATTATCTCTTAATATGTATGAAGTTACAAGACTCTGGGCACTGCACAGCACAGAAGGTCAGGTATGGCCCTGCCCCTGTCCAATCACTTAGGGACTATCCTTTTGAGCAATAATCATATTTTTTAAAAATATGATTGAACATTTTTATATTCATAATGAAGAAGTCTGTACAGATCTCCTAAGATTTCTTACAAAGAGAAAGCCTGTTTTCCCTAAAATGATCAGTAACATTTATTTAAAACCATCAGAAAGCATCATATGTAATGGGGACAAACTAGAACCATTCCCAATAAGATTAGGAGTGAAACAAGGATGCCCACTGTCACCATTACTATTTAATATTGTATTAGATATGTTAGCTTTGGCAGAGAGAAGAAAAAGAGATACAGGGAATTAGAGTAGATAATGAGGAAACCAAATTATCACTCTTTGCAGATGACATGATGGTATATATACTTAGAGAACCCTAGAGACTCAACTAAAAAACTACTAGAAACAATTCCCAACTTTAGCAAAGATGCAGGATACAAAATAAATCCACATAAATCATCAGCATTTTTATATATTACCAACAAAGATCAGCAGCAAGAGATACAAAAAGAAATTCCATTCAAAATAATTGTCGATAGTATAAAATATTTGGGAATCTATCTGCCAAGGAAAAGCTAGGAAGTATACGAACTAAACTACAAAACACTTTCCACACAAATAAAGTCAGACCTAATCAGTTGGAAAAACATCAAGTGCTCATGGATAGGCCAAGAGAATATAATAAAAATGACAATACTACCCAAACTAATTTACTTATTTAGTGTCATACCAATCAAACTCCCAAGAAATTATTTTACAGATCTAGAAAAAATAGTAGCAAAGTTCGTCTGGAAGAACAAAAGGTCAAGAATTTCAAGGGAATTAATAAAAAAAAATTCTGATGAAGGTGGCCTTGCTGTACCAAATCTAAAACTATATCATAAAGCAGAGGCCATCAAAACCATTTGGTATTGGCTAAGAAATAGAATAATCGATCAGTGAAATAGAATAGGATCACAGGACAAACTAGGAAATAACTATAGCAATCTAGTTTTTGATAAACCCAAAGACCTCAGCTTCTGGGATAGGAACTCACCATTTGACAAAAACTGCTGGGAAAATTGGAAACTAGTATGGAAGAAATTAGGGCTTGACCCACACCTAACACTGCATACCAAGATAAGATCTAACTGGGTTCATGATTTAGACATAAAGAGTAATGTTATAAGCAAATTAGAGGAACATAGGATAGTTTACCTCTCATATCTGTGGAGAAGGAAGGAATTTGTGTCCAAAGAAGAAATGGAACTCTTAATTGAACATCAGATAGATAATTTTGATTATATTAAGTTAAAAAGTTTTTGTACAAACAAAACTAATGCAGACAAGATCAGAAGGGAAGCAATAAATTGGGAAATCATCTTTACATTTAAGGGTTCTGACAAAGGCCTCATTTCTAAAATATATAAAGAATTGACTCAAATTTATAAGAATTCAAGCCACTTTCCAGTTGATAAATGGTCAAAGGATATGAAGAGACAATTTTCAGATGATGAAATTAAAACCATCTGTAGTCATATGAAAAGGTGCTCCAAATCACTGTTGATCAGAGAAATGCAAATTAAGACAACTCTGAGGTACCACTACATGCCTGTCAGAGTGGCTAAAATGACAGGAAAAGATAATGACGAATGTTGGAGGGGATGTGGGAAAACTGGGACACTGATACATTATTAGTGGAACTGTGAATGGATCCAACCATTCTGGAGAGCAATTTGGAACTATGCTCAAAAAGTTATCAAACTGTGCATACCCTTTGACCCAGAAGTGTTTTTATTGGGCTTATATCCCAAAGAGATTTTAAAGAAAGGAAAGGGCCCCATATATGCAAGAATATTTGTGGCAGCCCTTTTTGTAGTGGCTAGAAACTGGAAACTGAATGGATGCCCATTCAGGAAGAGGGGAAGAAAGAGGGGAAGAGAGAGAGAGAGGGAAAAGGAGGGAGGGAGGAAAGAAGAGGGAGGGAAAGAAAAAGAGGGAAGGAGAGAAACTCAATATAGACTTGCAATTAGATCTGATATTACTGGTCATTTTCCTCTGTTCTCCTTGGGTGGTCTATTCAAACACTCTAAATACTCAAAATACAATGAAAAAATCACTTTCTTATTTTTTAATTAAAGCTTTTTTATTTTCAAAATATATACATGGATAATTTTCAACATTTACCTTTACAAAACCTTGTGTTCTAAATTTCTCCCCCCTTCCTCCCACCCCTTCCCCTAGACAGCAAGTAATCTAATATGTGTTAAACACATATAATTTTTCTAAAATGTTTCCACAATTATGCTGCACAAGAAAAATCTAATCAAAAAGGGAAAAAATGAGAAAGGAAACAAAATGCAAGCAAACAAAAAGAATGAAAATACTATGTTGTGATCCACAGTCCTCTCTCTGGGTGCAGATGGCTCTCTTCATCATAAGATATTCATTAAAACTGGCCTGAATCATGTCTTTGTTGAAAACAGCCATTTCTATCAGAATTAGTCTTGTTGTAGCCGTGTACAATGATCTCCTGGTTCTGCTCATTTCACTTAGCATCAGTTCATGCAAGTCTCTCCAGGGCTCTCTGAAATCGTCCTGCTGGTCATTTCTTACAGAACAATAATATTCCATAACATTCATATACCATAACTTATTCAGCCATTCTCTAACTGAAGGGCACCCACTCAGGTTCCAGTTTCTTGCTGCTACAAAAAGGGCTGCTACAAACATTTTTGCACATATGGGTCCCTTTACCAGTAGATACACTGCAGGATCAAAGCCCTTTGGGCATAGTTTCAAATTGCTCTTTAGAATGGGTTGGATCAGATTACAACTCCACCAACAATGTATTAGTGGCCCAATTTTCCCACATCCCCTCCAATATTCATTATTATCTTTTCCTGTCATTTTGGTCAATCTGAGAGGTTTGTGTAATAGTACTTCAGAGTGGTCTTGATTTGCATTTCTCTGATCAATAGTGAGAAAATCACTTTATCTTTAGAGACAAATTCATTATAAAATTACAACCATCATATAAACCAGATTTAAAGAGAGCAAAAATCTCCTGAAGTTAAGTGATGCAGTTTAACAGGAAGCCATTCCTGGAAGTGGAGGGGAGATACTTTCACCAGGTCTCAGGAACTGTAACAATCAGGAATACTGCAAAATTCTGTGTAGGCAGGTCACTCTTTAATCAGATCAGTGAGCCAAACAAGCTTCTAACTTCGTGATTATATTTGGTTCAGGTGAATAGCACCCTTCATTTGCAAGCAGTTAACTGCTGGTGTTAACAACAATATATTTGCTCTCTTGAGCCTCCTTACTCTCAGTGATGGGTTACAATATTCCTAGGCATTCACCCTTTCCCCTCCCATTTTGCATAGCTTCTGCCTTCCATGATCCTGCCATCTCTTCTTCCTTCTGGAAAAACTACACTTCCCATCAGCAATTCTTGCCAGTGGAAAGGGAGAGCAATACAAGTGATACTAGGGGAGGGAGGGTATCTTTTTGACAGACAAATGTAATACAAAGTACAGTGTGATGGGGGCAAAATGATTTGGGAAATTTAAAGGGAACAGAGAGGCAATACTATGTAAGGAGTAGGTCTCTGAACTAGGATTCAGGAATATTAGATAACCTTAGATAAATGTGTGTGACCCTAGCTAAGTTACTTCTCTTGTCCCACTTTCAATTTCTTCTTTTGTAAAGTAAGGATTTTTGGAGCAGATAATCCCTGCCAGTCTGAAATATGTCCCATTATTCAAATGATGAAAGCATCAGTGAAGTAACCCCTATTCGTGAGAGTAGATCCCCAGCTCAAATCCTTCATCAGTTCCTATTATTCCATAACAGCAATAATACCAAATTTCTCTTTTAAAAATTGTTTGATTCAGACTAATGTTTGGAATAGTTCATTCCATAGGAACTAGAATTAAAAGGATGCTTGGGTCTCTCATGTCCCACCTCTTCATGTTACAGATGAAGAAACTGGGTTCCAGAACGGTGAATTGTAGGTAGTCACACAAGTATTAAATAACAAAATCTGAACTGTCTTTTATCTCTAAAATTCTTGTGTCACGAGATGATTCAAACCAGTTCCAATAATCTTGTGCTGAAGAGAGCCATCTACACCCAGAGAGAGGACTGTGGGAACTGAGTCTATTTCTATTATTGTTTGCTTGCATTTTGTTTTCTTTCTCAGTTTTTTTTTTCCTTTTTAATCCGATTTTTCTTATGCAACAAGATAATTGTATAAATATGTATACATATCTTGGATTTAACATATATTTTAACATATTTAACATGTATTGAATTACCTGCCATCTAGGGGAGTTAGTGGAGTAAGGAAGGGAAAATTTGGAATACAAGGTTTTACAAGGGTCAGTATTGAAAAATTACCCATGCATATGCTTTGTAAATAAAAAGCTTTAATAAAAAAATAGAAAAAATAAAATTCTTGTGTCCTTTCTATTATGCCATGCTGTCTTATTTTTTTAATTATCATATTAAATTTTTTCCATCTTCAATTAATGAAGCTTTATTATATTTAGTTTCAAATGTCAAGACATCCAAGGAAGACAATAGCCATGTAGTGAAGAATATTATTACAATCCACCTTTCCAGCAATTCATTCATCTTACAAAGGAGACAAATTTGAATTAGTAAAGTTAAGGGATGAATGTTGCAGTGGCTCAAAGTCTCCCCTTTATAATGCAGCTGCTGAAATAATAAAGATAGTTAATGAATTCAGCTAAGGTGGGGAAGATGTTCCCAAAAGAGTAGTGTGAATACTACAAAGAAATCTTGCTTTCAAAGACAATAAATAAAGACCTCTGGGTGGGAGGGAAGGTATTGTTATGGATCATTCTAAAATTTTCTAAGTCCCTGATTCACACCCATTTTTGTATAGTCTTTCCAAATAACACAAATCTATAATTAATAGTAAATTTATGGGAATATAAGGAGGGAAGGTGGCAACAGTAATGGCAGCACACTGAATAATAGAGTCAGACAGACATTTCTGACACAACCATAGGCAAGTCACTAAACCTTTTAGTGTCCTAGGAAATTTTCTAAGACCTTAACTTGCTGCAAGTTATTGCTTTTCCACTTTAGTAGATAGGATTTTCTCAATGAGTTCCCTTTGCTGATGAAATCATAGAAAAGAAAAATTAGAAAAAAAAATTAGAAGAAGGATCCCTGATCACAAAAAGTTTACATTAGATAGAGAGAGGAAATGTGTACATATATTAAATGTAATGACAGATTGGCCTTGGCTAAGGGCCCCTATAGATACCCTCTTCTACTAAGGGATCCCAGATCTGGACTCAGGATCACACAGATCAGGTTCAGTCTTGGGGAATCCTGGCTTTGAAAGTGAGGGTCAGGTTCTTTCTCAATATATCTGGCTCATTACATCCCCACTTCAGACTAGAATTTGGGATAATCTCTTAAACCAAGGGATTTCAATTTTTTATGTCACTAATAGCCATTTTATGTCATAACATTGTCTGGTTGAACCCTTCTCAGAATGATGTTTTTATTATGCTTTTTATGCATAAAATAAAATTCATAGAATTACAAAGGAAACTAATAATATTGAGATGCATTGTCAAACTATTTTTAAAAGCAAATTCACAGACTCCAGGCTAAGAACTCCCATCTAATGTATAACCTATATTAGATTGCTTACTGTCTTGGGGAGGGGAGAAGTAAGGAGGGAGAGAGAAAAAAATTGGAACTCAAAAATCTTACAAAAGTGAATGTTGAAAACTATTTTATATGAAATTGGGGGGAGATAGAATACTATCAAATGAAAAAAAACACTCTCAAAGCTTAAATTGGGCTCACATCTAGGGTCTTCCCCACAATTAATTGGAAAGGTAGTCAGTATATAAAGTAGATCAGGTATAGGATACCTATTTTCTCCAAAACAAAATTTAAAAAAAAAAGTTTAAGACAAAAAAACTCAAAGTGAAATTGACAAAACCATAAAATATGAAATAGTAACCTATATCTCTAGTTATAGTCTCCTGGGAGGTTGATGCTGAAAAATATAAAAACATGAAACATCATGTACGTCTTTTGAACTGCCATTTTCCTCTAAACTCATCTCTTCATTTCCAAACAATACCCTTGAGTCTTATCTTCTAGCAAGATTCAGATATGACTTGATTCATCCTCCTGGTACTTGCCTTCTTTGAGATGGATATAGCTGCAGAAAAGTCTTGCTGCCAATCTACTCCAACTAAGAAATGCAGAGATTTCCAAACATCTAGGGAACTATTTCCCAAAAGTCCATCTCTCCATTTCTCATAATCATAGCTTGGTCAATTTAACTTAAAGAAAGAAACAGAGGGAGAAAAGGAAGCCAAAGAGTTGAGTTCCACTCTCAATTTAGGTAAGCATTTTTATTCTTCATACCAAACCTAGGGATCTAGAGAGCCCTTTCTCTCTCATAGAAAGGACTACCCTCCTATGGAAGAGAAAAGAGAACCCCACAGAGCCCCCCAAAATAGGCAAATAGGAACAGAAAAAGTAATCAGATGGCAGACAACTCCTTTTAAGGTCTATTGAATGGAACATACTTCCTGGTTCCATACAGGCAGAATAGACACACTGAGAAACCAACCAAAAGTCTCTGATTATACCTAACCTTCAGTATGGGGTGAAAACCTATCCGATTCCCCACAGGACCAGAGCCCATTCTCCAATTAGTGTCTATAAGTATATACAAAAGAAACACAAATTTATTTCAATAAAAAGGGAGGTACTAGTGGCCAAAAGGATCATAAAATACCTTACAGGAGGAGATGGTCTCCAAACTAATCTTTGGAGGAAACTAGGGATTCTAAGAGGCAGAAATAAAAAATAATGCATTCTAGGTATGAGAGATACTTCTGTACAAAATGTGTCTTATTTGTAATTAAGGAACAAAGGAGCAATTTGGCTGGGTTTTAGGAGTGTAAAAGAATAATATGTAATAAATCCACAAAGATAGGTTGAAGCTGGATCATGAAAGGTTTTTAAATACCAAGCTGTGGTCTGTGTACTTGATCATAAAAGTAATAAGAAACAAGAGGATAATAAGGCCATATCTCTGCATTAGGAAAATCATTCTAACAGCCAAGGGTTGGTTTAGGGAGGGGAAAGTACTAGTCATTTTCACTAAGAACTTTCTAGTTGAGTTCATTTCATTGCTTTTGGTAATCACAACTAAAACACTACCTTTTATAACAAGAGAATTAGATTAGGCAAAATTTAAGACTTCTCTTCTACCATTCTTTGAATGGAGACCCAAAATGTTATGCACTCCTAGTTATAATTAAAATAGAGCAATGATGGCTTTTTTCAAGGGTGTCAAAATTTGGAGAACCCTGACCACACCTGCCATCTTTCTGAAAGGCTTAGCACCTAACTAGCTAAAAAAATTTATTTTTAAATAAAGCAAATTAGAAGATTCAAGATGGCACTCTCCCTTCACATCCATTTATCTCCTCCACATCCATTCATCTCCTCCCCAGCCCTGTCCTACCTATTTTTCTAATAGGTAGCAGCCTTAAGTTTCCCAGGGTTGGTCTCCACCCAAAGGGAAAGACTTCTCTTACATCTTACCTGTGTGACACTGGGCGTGTCACTTGAATTCTAGGAATCTCATTCTCTTCATAAAATGAAGGGGTTGGACTAGATGACCTCTGAGAACTCTTCCATCTCTAAATTTGTGATCTTGTCATCTCTCCTCTGGATTCTCCTTTTTCCTTCCATTCTTCAACCTCCACCCACATCCTCCCACTCAAACCTTTGTCCCAAGTGCCATTTGTTACTAGTTACAGCTTTGATTATACTGCAGGATAAACAACTTTTTTTTGCTGTTGAATTTGCTATGAGTTATCAATGAAAAAAAAAAAAGAAAAGAAAAAGGAAATTCCTGGGGAAACTTGGCAATGTCGAAAACAAATCCCTTCCATAATTCTTGTCTTCAACTATTCTTAAATTGGGTACATTTTTAATATCATTTAAGAAGGTTTGCCCTGGAGTAGGCTTCTGATTTTTCTTTAAAGGATTCCCCTAGAAAAAGAAGTAAGAAAATACTCACAACTAGCATATTTCAATTTCAAAAGATTTGGGATTTTATCAGCTAGACAGATTCTACTAACATGGGTTATGAAACTTCCATGCTTGGTTGAAAACCTTTGCAAGTTTGTATGGTCAAAATATTCACCACTATGTATCTAATCTTTAGAGATACAGCCCTCCCAAACTTAGCAGTTAGAATTCATGCAAAAGATGCTACCATGATGAACTTACAGCTTTGTGTTGAACTTAAAGCTGTTAGCTTTGTGACCCTGGCCAAGTCATTTAACTCTGTTTATCAAAAATATCTTCAATGAGGAGTCAGACATGACTGAAAAATAATTTCACAACAATAAATATACATATATATGCATGTATGTATATATAATATAGAATTTTTATCATATCCCTTTACATAAATATATATAAAGGCATAAATGAAGATAGGTACAACACAGAAGAGCAGGAAAGAGAGTCTTTGCAATTAAGAAGAGTTGAGTTCAAATACTGCCTTTGATAACACACTAGTCATGGAACCATGAGCAAGACATTTCTCAGTGCTTCAGACAACTCTCTAACTATATGCTAATGACGAAGTGCTGAATTGTCTCATTGAAGGGAATTAGAGTTCTCCCCCACTGAT
>JAJPUD010002233.1:77548-87814 GCA_023553655.1 Myrmecobius fasciatus
AGGGGAGGAGAGGAGAGGAGAGGAGAGGAGAGGAGAGGAGAGGAGAGGGGAGGGGAGGAGAGGGGAGGGGAGGAGAGGAGAGGAGAGGGGAGGAGAGGAGAGGAGAGGGGAGGGGAGGAGAGGGGAGGGGAGGGGAGGAAAAAAAGAAAAAGAGAGGGAAAGGAAAGGAAAAGAAAAGAACAGTAATATTTGCAATGTTTACTTGGAAATATATATTGGTATATTATTGCTTCACTTTGGTATTCCCCAGTTTTTCAGGACTACAATTGTGTTCTCACTTGGCCTGGGAAGATAACATGATTAAGATATATCTGATACACTGAGACCAGGTCAATGCAGATGCCGGAAAGTGATTTCAGGTTACTGGCCCAGCTCAACCTATTCTAATTTAAGCCTGGCTTCCTTTTATAAAATAGGCCGATATTCTTGGCTGAAAAGAAGGGCACCCAGGACAGAAATATCCATGTTAGTATTACTATCACTGCTCTGCTGACTGAAGCCACAGTTCTTTGCCAGGCTGGAGTCAAGAGAAATAGTTCAGTGCCGTCAGACCTATCCTATTGAGGAAGCCTCCAGAAATAGATCTAATTTTCAGCCTAAATGGACAGTCATTAAGCATTCCATTCTTCATAAATCTCCAAAGTTAACTCAAACCCTTTCCTCTCTTCCAGATGGCTCATCAAAATAAGCATAACTATATGAAGAAGTCTAAAAGAATAGTTATCCAATGGGGAGGGCTGTCTTCTTACCAGGTTTTATTAGAGCCGGGGTTAAAATGTTGAGATTACCGAGATAAACAATGAGGCTTTTGGGGCATCTAGGGTTATGGCCCTGGAGGGTTCCAGCTTGGCCAATAAGCCACTCTGTGCAAATTATTTTTTCCTCTGTTGCTTCCCTCAGAAGGAAAAAGCTAAATGTGCTGTATTAACAATATGAAGTCATTAAGGCAGAAGATTTTTAAATGTCATCTATCCAGAATCATGATTAATGTTCTTCTCAGTGCCATAGCTAAGAACCACGGGTGAGAATGTAGGCTTGGAGTAATGGGTCCCCAACTGTCTCCCTCTCCCTCTTTTTCAAAGTCTTTCAAATCATAGGCAGGAAGGAAGAAGAGATTAGAGAAGGGAGGAATAATCAGTATAAAAATGGATTTGGAGAGGGAAGTTGGCTCCATTCCCAACTTTTTGTTTCCTGTCACCAGTGTGGAAGTGTTCTGATGTCCTGGAGTGTTGGATTGAGACTTTGAGAAAACACAGCCATGGAAGAGACCATATGCAAGGGACCTAAATTGTCAGAGGATCTAGCTTCAACTCCCCTTTCCCCTTAAGAGATGGGAGACTCTTGTGGAAGGTTTCCACACCTTAGTTTTCTCATCTTGAAAATGGAAATAATAATACTGGCCAACCTGTCAGTACTAAATATAAGAAATTAATTTGTAAGCAACTCTCTTATCAAGTATGCTAGAGGGGCTAGACCTAGTGTTAAGAAAGCCTGAGTCTGAATCCATCAAACATTTATTAGTTAGTACTAATTCATAATACTTCATTTCAATTCCAGTTTTGTCCCTTGTGTGATCTTAGACAAAGCACTTAACTTGCTTGGATCTCAGTTTCTCCATCTGTAAATTGGAAGTTAGAGGAGATCTAAACTCCTTAAACTGTGGTTTAAGGTCCCATAAGGGGTCTCATAATTGAATGTGGGGGCTGCAAAGTTATGATTTATTTTCAGCAAATGTTAGATTTGTATACTTATTTTATATACCTATATACCTGAGGCTATATAAAAATTCCTTGGGCAAAAAGGGATCACAAGTAGAAAAAGTTGAAGAAACCCTGGTCTCTAAAGTCCTTTGTAACCCATAGTCTAAAGACAACAAGATGGCATACTTAGTTGGTAGAATGCTAGACACAGAGTCAGAGTAGGGATGTGCTAGCATTAGCTCTAAGTAAAGCTGGTTGTTAAATTTTCTGTGTGAGCATTTACACCTCAGAAATTGGCAAATGAAACAAAATAAGGCATGATTTATATTCTCTTGATTGTCTCGATTTAAGAAAGTGATGGAGAATATGTTAATAATGCACATTGAATTTAAAAATCCACCCCCTTTCTTAAACATTTATCAGCATACCTCTGAGTTAAAAAGACATGAATTCAAATCCTGCTTCAGATTCTGACTCACTGTGTAATCCTGGGCAAGTCATTTACCCTTTACCACAATTTCTTCATCTGTGTAATGGGGGTGATGATTTTAGCACCAAGTTTCAGGGACTGTCATGAGAATTAAAGAGATACTATATATAAAGCATTTTTTGCAAATGTTAATGCACCATATAAATGCTAGCTATTAGTATCCTATGACCTCTGTGACCCTCTGTTTCCTAAGCTAAAAAATGGGGATAATAATACTTCCATCCTGACTGGGTTGTTGAATGGCCCAGATAAAATCACATATGGAGAGTGTACAGGTGTGCTTTACAAATATGTTAGATACCATTAGGATTTCTTCACAGGTGAGATGTATTCAAGAAAGCAGGCTATAATTCATCTATCCTTCACCTTCTTTACAGCCTATATTTCATTCCACCCCTTTGCCAAATCTATCTGTCTTCCTTTTTATCCAGGTTGGCCCCAGAGTATTACTCCTTAGAGAACAAAGAGAGTTCAGAACGTCTAAGGAGTGGAAGGACAATAAGAATCTATCAATCAATTAACCCACCAGCATTTATGTGCCAGACACTCAGAATATGAATACAAGGAACAAAGCAATGCCAACTAGGCTCTGAGAATAAAACATTCCCTGCTCACAAGGAGCTTATACCCTAATGGGGGAAGATCCCAAAGACATACATGAGTATAGACAGAACAAATGGAAAGAGAATAAAGAAAGAAAGGGAGAAAGAGAATTTTTAATTTCTCCTTTTTTCCTATTTCAAGCCCCGAAATAAAGTCTCCCTGAGCACAAGCAATATTCTTTGAGTTAAGGGAGCAAAATCACCAACAGAAAAAGGCAGGCAAGAGAAAAACACTAACCAATTTTTTAAAGCAGCAATAAATATTTTAGAAGAATTACACACTTGTAAAGTTTAAGCCTACCATGAAAGAAAAAAAAAAACAAGAAAGACGCTCAAAGTTTTGAACTGAAAGAGTTAGGATGATCTAAAATGATTATAATAAGGGCAGTTAAGTAATGCAGTAGAGAAAGCACTGATCTGGAGTCAAGAGAAACTGAGTTCAAATCCAGCTTCAAACACTTAGTAGCTATATGACCTAGGCAAGTCATTTAACCCTAATTGTCTCAAAAAAAAAAAAAGGAAGGAAGGAGGGAAGGAAGGAAGGAAGGAAGGAAGGAAGGAAGGAGGGAAGGAGGGACGGAAGGAGGGAAGGAAGGGGGAAGGAAGGAAGGAAGGAGGAAAGAAAGGAAGGGGGAAGGAAGGAGGGAAGGAGGGAGGGAAGGAAGGAGGGAGGGAAGGAGGAAGGGAAGGAAGGAAGGAGGGAGGGAGGGAGGGAAGGGAGGAAGGAGGGAAGGAAGAGAGGGAAAAAGGAAGGGAAGGGAAAAGGAAAGAAGGGAGGGAGAAAGGGAGGAAAAAGAAGAGAGAGAGAGAGTTGAATTAGAAGGGAGGTGAAGGGAAATACAAAGGAAATTGCATTCTTGAAGAAGAAAAGAAGCTAAGTAATTGCAATATTGAATATCAAATGCCACAAGAGAAAATACAGAACATCTTAGAGCTGGTGATTAAATGAAGTAGAAGAAAGGCATGGCTAAGATGATAAATTAATTTTGGGGAAACTGTTCATATGTAACAAAACAAGTATAAATCTAAGAAATAGAAGTTTTGTACACATTTCAAGAAAGATTGTTGAAGAAATATGAATCTGACATTTGGCAAAGCCCCTCTTCCAAGAAAAAAAAAACCCTTTAGTATACTAATAGTAAAAGTAAAAGAAAGGCAAAGTCAGAGAGACTATGTGCATCTATATTTATAAAGGCATTTATAGAAAGATGCCATATTTTATATGTATATATAGTGCATATTATATTATGCACATAGTGCATAAAATACCATATATGGTATTTTAGTATGATACATTTTATGTTACAATGTAATATAGTGTATATAGAATATATAATTTATATAGAATGTAATACATATAGAGAGAATAGTATAGTATATATACTATATAATATAATATGTATACTGTATATATTATGTGTGTATAACATATAATATAGTATAATATCTACAATATTACATCTATGGCATATTCTTATATGTGTATATATAAATATACATATATATAACTGCATTGTGTGGGTGGGTATCCACAGAAAACAATAAGGGAAAGATCATTCTTATTTTCAAGAAGACCTGAGTTCAATCCCTGCCTCTGATACATGCAGACAAAATTGTTTAAACTCTCTGTGTCCCACTTAATTCTCTAAGATTCTGAGGCACAATTGAGCTGTGATTTGAATCCAAGGGAGTTTCCACACTCAAAGTTCCCCACTTTGATGAAATAGTACTATCGTTAGATCATGGATTTCAAAGAGTCATCTAATCTAATGCTTTTATCTTTAAGGAGACAGGGTTTTATAGCTGGTCAATACAGTTCCAAATGCTGCTGACAGATCTGCATAAATAAGGCAGGAATGAGGCTATGTGAGTGGAAAACAAGGGTCCTGCCTCCTAAGTTTATCATTTCTTTTGGCTCAAAAATTCATTTGCATGTTAAGACAGAGAGAATCTTGAGGATATCTTACTCCCTGAATGAGGATATTTTCCTAGGCTTATGGGTAGCAAATATGAGAATTAATAGGAGACCAACAGGAGAATTCTATCTGACTTTTGTTAACTGTGTGATGACTATGACTTTGACTAAATTACTGACAATCTGACTTTACCAGGGAGGAAGGGTCCAGCCATTACATCCCAGCAGTCTAAAGCTAAGATGATCAGCCACTTGAAATATAACTGTCAAGAGATGAAGACAGAAAATGATTGTAGGAAGAAACACCCAAAAGACACCCCCAAGTCCAGCAGGTCCCAGGAGAAAATTGGGAACCAATAATATGGCCCGTACCCACCACATTTGACAAGTGATAAACGGGTCCAATCAGAACAATTTTATAACACTGATCCTGCAGGATGGGAGGTGTGAGCTTTCCTCCACTGGGAGTGTGAGTTACCCTGGTCATTTAGCATTCCCTGTGTATTTACTGTTCCTGCTATCTCCAGTCATCCTGATCTATGTCTGGCCACTGGACCCAGAGGGCTCTGGAGAAGAAAGGGAGCCAGATGATCTAGCACAGCCCTAACTCACTCAGATCCAATTCACTTGCATGACATGTCATGATCATCTTCAAGAATGAAGGACAAATAACAATTCTTCATGCATAATCCTATTGTGTCTACTCTCCCAACTGATGATATATATACTTGTGGAAAAGTGTGCCTTAGGTATTGAGGGTGAATATATTCTGTTGTGACTGTATGCTATTTCATTAAATATCTGTTTTTAATTAATTGTATCTTCTGACTGACTGGAAAAAATAAATATATATGGGGGCTCATAATGTAACTTGAGCACTGTATGCTATTTCATTAAATGTCTGTTTTGAACTAATTGTATCTTCTGATTGGAAAAATATATATATATGGGGGCTTGTAATGTAAATTGAGCAGTTATGGACCTACATAATGCTTTTTTTTTGCTTTTTGCTGAGGCAATTGGGGTTAAGTGACTTGCCCAGGGTCACACAGCTAGGAAGTGTCTGAGACCAGATTTGAACTCAGGTCTTCCTGACTTCAAGGCTGGTGCTCTAACCACTGCGCCGCCTAGCTGCCCCTACATAATGCTTTGAAAAGCCCAACTTTTCTGGTATATAGAAGGATATATAGAATATAAAAGAGAGATAGTAAGTCAGAGTCACATAAATAGCAATAAAAAATAAAATTTTCAGGTTTTGAGATTTGCAAAGCACTTTGTATGTATTATCCCAAGTTTCACAACAACCTTGACTTAGGTGCTATTATTATCCACTGTTTACAGAAGCAAAAACTAGAGCTAAAAGAAGTTAAGAGAAATCCTTGGATCATATACTTCATAAATGTCAGTGGTGAAATTCAAACCTGGATATTTCTTGACTTCAAACTCAGCATTCTCTTCATTAACCTTCCCCATCACAAAAGCCTACAAAAAAAAAGGAAGCTAGGAAGAAAAAAATGTTAAGCATTCACCTATATTCTAGGCTGTCCCATGTTTAGAAGTGTTCTAGGAACCTTTGCAACCTCTGTCCTCATTATATAGTTTAATAGCCCTAAATGTCAAAATTCTTCCTTGTATCTTATTTGAATCTCTGATACTATGGTTGAAGGCCATTTCACCCAATACTGTCCTTTGGTGGAAAAAAGGAGAATCAGTCACCCTCTCCAACCTACTTACCTTTGGACCATTAAAAAAAAAAAAAACACCAACAACAACAACATCATTAAGTTATCTCCCAGCTTTCCCTTCTGCAGGTAAATGACCCTGTTCCTTTGCCCCATGGATCTTCAGATGTTTAATCTATTAATCATCCTTTTGTCGGTTTTCTCTGAATCCTTGCCAGCACGTCTTTAATTGGAGAGCTTATCACACAAACTATGACTGATCAGCACTAAATCTCATCATCATAAAGCACTTGCTAACTGTCCACGTCATCCTCACAATTTTATTAGCTTCTATAAAGTCACCCCCCCCCAGTCAGGTGGACACACATACAAATAAACAAAATAAAAAGTTATGCGTGTTCATTACATGAGGGAAACAGTAACTGCTTAGATATACAGAAGGAAGAGATTACATCCAGCTCAGAGGATTAATTGAGCTAGTACCAGAGCCATAACTAAGGATAAGCAACATGGGCTTTGATCCAGGGTAATGAATTTAAAGGGTGTTGGGAGTACTTGCAGTTCTTCAGTTGCATAAATAAAATAGAACTTTGTACCTAGTTACTAAAAATAATTAGCTGACATTAGAAGTTACCAATAGGCAATCTCCTTTTCCCATCTCCCATCCCTGTTCACAAAATGGACTGTTTGTATCACTTGTCCTAGGTGTAAAAATCCCTAGTTACTGCTCTGAATGGACTGGAAAGATTTCACTCAATTCAACATGTGTTACTCAGTGCCATCTATGAACAGAGCCCTGAATAGGATGAAGGGGGAGATAAAGCATTTTAATGAGTTCCTTGAATGTAGGTATTATTTAATTTTTGTCATTATATCCCCAGTATCTGTCACAATACTTGACACAGAGTAAGGGCTTAATAAATGTTTGCAGATTGATTGACATGATTTCCAATTTCTTTCAGTCTAATAAGTAAATACGAAACATGCACAAATAATGATACTAAATAATGTGTGATAACTTCATGAAGAGGGATAGTGCAGCAAAGTGGATAGAGGCAGCTTCTGTCAAAAAGACCTGGGTTCAAGTACTACCTCAGCCATGAATGAATGAATGAATGAAAAAAATATTTATGAGGCACTTACTATGTGTTAAGTGAAGGTAGGTTGTGCAATGATTAGAGTGTTGGACCTGGAAACAGGAAGACTCATATTTTTGAGTTCAAATCTGACCAAAGCCTATGTGACCCTGGACAAGTCACATAACCATGTTTGCCTCAGTTTCCTTATCTGTAAAATGATCTGAAGAAGAAAATGGCAAACCATTTCAGTGTCTTTGCCAAAAGAAAAACCTAAATGGAGTCAGAGAGAGTCAGACATGATTGAAAAGCAACTTTAACAATATGCTAATTTGTTGCTGCTGCTGTTGTTTGGTCATTTCAGCTGTGTTCAATTTTTCATGACACCATTTAAGATTTTCTCGGCAAAGATAGTGGTGTGGTTTCCCATGTCCTTCTCCAGTTCATTTTACAGATGAGGAAACTGATGCAAATATGAATACAAATAAAAAAGTAGAATCTGATCTCAATTCTAATAGGAAAGACAATACATATTGAAGGTTTCAACTGCCCTTACTCTACCATCTACCAAATCAGATAGAAAAATCCCATGGCCTTTCCTTAGAGTACAACACAAAGCAGATGGTATTGTTCCTTTAATGTTTCTACTACAGAATCTTATAAGTTTCTGATGTTGAATCATTTGACAGTATCCTGGTCTTTAATATCAAGAACTTTCCTCTCTAATCCTCAGGGCACTGTGGTTGCTAAAGAGCAGAACCAGAAAACACAGTTCTTGCAGAAGCAATTATCAGATGGTTTCTCCATAGCTGATGCTTTTTATGGATGATGGTTATGGGAACTGAATCGGAAGCAGGACTGCTGATTTGTAGGGTACTGCCATGCCTAGGGTTCTTACTTTTACCACCAAGATGGTAGTAGATGGTGTAGATGGTGAATGGTTGGTTCTTTGATGTTGGAGGTCCTTTCTCAACAAGGATTGCTCATTCAATAATGGCTATGGGGCATGACTCCAAATGCAATGTTCCTTCAACCTCCAAAAAGTTACAAATGTACCTCTTAGTAGTTGTGTGACTATAAGCAAGTCACCTAACTTACCTGAGGAGTCTCAGTTTCTCTGTATATAAAATAAGAATGAATTCTGTGGTCTCAAAGATACCTTACAATGTTCACTTCTACAAGCCTATGAACATGGAAGGCTGCATGAATGCTGGTGCCAGACAGAAATATTGATTGATATTAAAAGAAAAAAGGAGATTTGGGGGAGAGATAAAATGTTCCCAACACAGAAGACTTTGAAATGCTGCAAGGACATTCAAGCAGGGATGCCTTAGAGGCAATTTGAATCTTGCTGGTTAGGGCTGGTGACATAGATTTGGTTCTTTATTACAAAAATAGCCTTGGGAGTAAGTGGGATTTTCAGAGGAGAACATAAAAAGAGAGGAACAAAATACAGTCTTATTCATGATTGGTAAAGTCTGAAGATACTTCTATAATAAGTAGATAGGGAAAAGCCTGGAAATAGAGATTAGAGGGCAAATAGAAGACTTAGTGTGAGTGGGAGAATTGAAAAATGGATGAGATGTGATCAGAGAGAGTAGAATTTGAAAGTTCAGGGTCTTGGAGGTGTTGGGATTCCATAAGATGGGGAAATCTAAGCAATAACCAATCATGCTAGTAAATAAGTTATAGAAAGTCCAAATTCCCAAGATCATAGAGTTGGAGCTTGAAGGGATCCAATTCCAACATTTTCATTTATAGATGAGGAAACTCATCCAGAGAAAGGAAATTATTTACACAGGCTCACACAGCTAATACATGGCTAAGTCAGAATTTGAACCAAGTTCTCTCACTTCAAAACTGTCAGTTTTTTTTCCTACTGTCCTACACAGAATTGAGAAGGTTAGCAAATTGTTTAGTTAGATTGTCTGAGGGATGAATGGATGCTGAAATCCCTGAAAATATAATAATAACAATTATTATTATTTAGCACAGAAATTTATATACATTACTTCCCCTCCTCACAACAACTCTGAGATAGTATTTTATTATGCCCATTTTACAGATGAAGAAATTGAAGCTGACATTAAACAACTTGCCTGGGGTCATGAAGGGTTATGAACTTAGTCTTCCTGGCTCCAAGCCCACCTTCTATCTCCTCTACCACTTAGCTGCCCCCTGCCCCCCCCCACACACACAGAGGACTGGGGATGGACCAGAAATGAAGATGGTAGGTCAGATGCTAAAGTTATCAAAAAAAAATAGGAGAATGACCTGGATGTCAACAGATGTCAGAAACAAGTATGGTGAGATGATGGCAAAAATGTGAACTTCAAAGGAGAAAAGTTTATTGACAGGGAAAAGATTGTTGATTATTGGACAGCATCAAAGCTTACACCAAACTATCCTCCTGGTTCAGGGAGAATAAGAGAAATCACCTCCAATAGAGCTCAAAAGGCACAAGGTGTCTTTGGGCAGATTCAGTTAAAGTGAAGAAGTGGAAAGAATGTTGATTTTTAAAAATACCAGGATAAAGGACAGTTTGTTGAGACTCAATCAGTATATGACAAAAGGGAATAGGGACGAGGTGAAGTAGTTCATCCCTGTCATCCTTCTTATTAGGAAGGTTGATGGATTGCTTAGGAGCTTGGGAATCATGTGCTAAAGGAGGACTAAAGTCAATTTGGTAAGTCCTTGGAAGCAGCAGCTTATCAGACTGAGGAAGGAAGGAAGAAAGAAAGGAAGAAAGGAAGAAAGGAAGGAAGGAAGGAAGGAAGGAAGGAAGGAAGGAAGGAAGGAAG
>JAJPUD010002233.1:87824-168759 GCA_023553655.1 Myrmecobius fasciatus
AAGGAAGGAAGGAAGGAAGGAAGGAAGGAAGGAAGGAAGGAAGGAAGAGAAAGAAGGAGAGAGGGAGAAAAAAGAAAAATATTCATTAAGAGATGGGCAAATTGGATTGGAGGGAACTTGAAAAGGAATAAGACTGATAGATATAAGGATATGGATTTTGGAAAGGAATAATATGGGAACACAACTTCTACCTGAGGCAGTGAGACTTGGTTAACATAGTTCAAAGAAGATGGATCAGAGAAGTCCCAGAGACGAACATTGTCCAGTTGACAGAACTTGAAAAACAATAACAGTGAAACCTGAAAGGCTAGCCAGTCCAAAAGTTTTTTAATGAAATGAGGAATGCGGGTGTTCTGGACTGTACTGGTGGGAAATCTCCTCCACAGGTGTTCTGCCCAGGGCCAAAAATTCAGCCAGCAGATGCTGCAATGGGGAGAGGAAAGAGGACATTACAAAAAAAAAGGAAATGAAGTGAACAGAGGCTCAGAGGAAGAAGCAGCACAGTATATGTTTGGGAAATGCTAAGTAATTCAATTTGACTGGAACAGAGAGCATGTTTTCAGTAGTATGAAATAAGGCTGAAAAGCTAGGTTGATGACAGTCAACCAGCCAGCCAACAATAGTTTATTATGTGCCAGGCTCTGGGATAAGTGTTTGGGAAATTAAAAAAAAGCAAATCAAGTCCCTGCCCTCAAAGAGCTTATTTTCTCATGGAGTAGACAACATGTGATAGGTACACATGAGATTCATATAGAGTAGAGAGATGGTAACCTAAGAGCAAAAGTTCAAGGAGACTGAGAAAGGGGCAGGGTTGCAGAAGGTGGCTTTTATGTTAAATCTTGATAAAAGCCTGGGAAACTAAGAGGTGAGCAGGGGGAGCATTCAATCAATCAATAATCAATCAACATTTATTAAGTGCTTACTGTATACTAGGCATTGTGCTAGGCACTAGGAATACAAAAAGAGCTAAAGAAAGAAGGGAGGAAAAGGAGGGAGAGAGGGAGGAAGGAAAGGAGGGAGAGAAGGGAAGGTTCATAGAAAAATGGATAAAGGCACAGAGTCTGTGTTTTTTATTAAAACTATTTTCAAAATATATGCATAGATAATTTTCAATATTCACCCTCACAAAATCTTGTATTCCAAATTTTTACAGAGACTGTGTTTTCAGAGTACCAAGTACCCATTATGTTTGGATCACAGAGTTCATAGAAGGGAATAAAGTGTAAGAAAACTGGAAAAGTAAGAAGATACCAGGTTTTAAAAAACCAGAGCATTTTAGTCTTCGAATGCTACCCTTTTATTAGGATTTATTGTGTATTAATAGGGAACTATGGAACATTGTTGAACACAGGAGGTATGGGATTATAACCATACTCAGAAAGTTGAACTGGAAATATGAGAAATTGGAGCAGGCAGACTGCTTAGGAATCTATCCGGATACAATAAGTTTAAAAATTAAGAGGCAAGGAGAGATTGAGACCGAGTTATAGCTATGAAAAAGCAAAGAATGGAGGAAGTAGAAGTAGAAGATTCAACATGATTTACCAATTTATTGGGGAGGAAAAGAGTAAGAGAATCACAACTCTAGAACTAGAAGGCAACTAAAGACCAAATCAAAGACTGCTTTGGACTCTAGTCCAAATCAAAGTAACTGGGGGCTTAAGGAAAATTGAGACTTCCCCAAAGTCACAACATGCAGAAAACATCAAGATAGGATTTGAACCCAAGACCTCTGCATCTAAATCCTGCATTCTTCTCATTAGTACATCTCTGTCTCATGGTATTTTAAATTAACCTACCATTTTTTTCCTTGAATTTTTCCACCATTTTGGGCATCTGCTTGCCTTCTTGACTCACTCTTGAAGTTGAGTGGTTTTATGAGACAGATTCTATAGGCCAAATCTATAAAACCTGATGAAATAGCCATGTCATCTGCCCACTATATAGGGGTCTCAGCTTAGGTTAAGGGGCTATTCTCCTTCCTACCAAGTCTTTATGCCTTGATTTTTCCAATCATACTAATCTGATTAGTCTGAAATTATGCTCCCAGACTGAACCACTAGCTCATTACTATTGACTTAGACCGAAAGACACAATGGATACCAATAATAACTGGAATACTTTCCCAATAGAGACCAGCCAACTTTCCCAGTCCTCATTGGAAGATCCAACCAATTCTCCATCTCAAGGAAAGGACCCATATTGAATTTGAAATCTGCCTGTTTATAGTAACAAAAAAAAATACACAGACATATAGCTTTATCAACATCATGGATGTTTAAATGGATGATACTCGGGCACAACCTCATGTCTCCTCCAAAAAGTGGCTTTATATTTTAATGTAATCACTTGATCTGTTACCTTAGTTTTAAAATATAGATTGATGTATTTTGTATATGGCTTGGCTTTAGAACTAGTCTATCATTTTTTTTCCTTTTCAGAACTTTTTCGTTGTTCTTGTTAAATGCTCTAAAATAATTTTCATATGCTATAAAACAATGCCCTTAAGAATTACAAAATTTCTCAGTGAAATTCATTCAGCGAAAACTCATTAAAGCATTCTTTAATGAAGCACACCACAAAAAGGATTCCAAGAATGACTTGTTGGTAGTAATTTTTCTTGTATATTATTGAATTTGGAGTAACCAAATATTTTCAACTAAAACTACTATTTGTTTTAGAACATAGACACGCTTTCAATCAGTTTCACATTCATTTTGTAATCCTTAGCAGGAAAGTCTAAGCTTTTTTACATATTTATTCCTCATTTTTGTAAAGTTAACAATATGAGAAAGGTAATTTGAATAACTTTCAAAATTTTTCCAACTTTGATATAAATGCCTAATTTGGGTTTTTGATGAATTTTTATTATGCAACATAGGCATATGCTTAAACTTAGTTTTTAAATTACTTCACTTATGACTAGTAAATAAATGATCACTTTAAAAAAAATTCCCTGGGTGCAAACCCTAGGAAATATTATATGCACCCTAATCAACTAATTGACATGTATTTATAAGGAACGACTATGTGCCGGCTATTGTTAAAGCCTGGGAATGATTTTCTAGAAGTCTGGCAGTGAAAGGTAGGTGAAAGATGAGAAGTTCACTCAAATGAGTAGTTGGGTCAATAAAGGGTCCTTTTTGTTTGTTATCTTTTTTTTCTCTTCCCTTCTTTTCTTTTCTTTCCAGAATAAAGGAAACTTGGATATGCTTATAGGCAAAAAGGAAGGAACCAATGGAGAGGAAGATATTGGAGATTAAAGGAAAAATGGATGATTAATGGAGTAAGGTCTCAGAGGAGATGGGGGATGATCATGGGCCCAGATGAAGCATTAGCCTTAGAAAATAGGATGTTCACAACTTCCTCTAAACAAAGTAAGAAGGATTTGTGAAAACACAAAAAGAAACATGAAGAATGAATCCATCTGCTTCCTGATTTATATTCACTGAGTAAATCATACTGATAGAAGAATGTCTTAGGCTATGCTCCCTTTAAAAAAAATGGGAGGAATGTTATTTGGTGAGCAAGAAGAAAGTCACTCTATCTGTGTAGGGATACATTTAGATTTAGGCATCGCAGTATAACCCTTGACTTTTTTACAAGAACATAAATTCTGATTTATGCTAAACTTTCTGTCCGCTCTGACCTCCAGATTCTTTTCTGACATACTTATCACTCATAGGTTATTTCCTATTTCATATCTGTGTAGCTCATATCTTCTACAGTTTCCTTAAAGATCAGTCATATTCTGCAATGCAATTTACTATTGCTCTGTTCTTTCTAAAAGGTCCAAAATAAATTTTAGAATTAAAACCAAATAAAGAGAAATTTGGGATGTGACAAGTAAAACCACACTACTTTGAGAAAAGAAATGATGATGAAGTAAATAGGTGGCTGTTTAAATATATTTAATATCTCTATGGGTAAAAGCATGACTTTAAATAAATAGGACCTAAAAATGTTTAGGTTTACTTTATTAAAAAACATCCTATTTCCATTTTTATATTTTTCCATTGTTATAAAAGATGACTTTCTAAAGGAAAAGGAGAATATTTTCAGAAATGGTGACATAAAAATGAAAGCCATCATTCAAATCAGATTTTTAAAATGATCACATATGTATATATTGCTCTTATAAATCATGGATTGTAAAGGTCCTTTATATAATAAATTGAAGTTTATTCAAGAATAATATTTTCCTTTTTTTTTTCTTTTTGCTGAGGCAATTGGGGTTAAGTGACTTGCCCAGGGTCACACAGCTAGGAAGTGTCTGAGACCAGATTTGGACTCAGGTCCTCCTGACTTCAGGGCTGGTGCTCTAACCACTGCGCCACCTAGCTGCCCCATATTTTCCTTTTTTAATAGAAAAATAGTAATATTCATTATCATAATTCCTAAAATGTATAATATAATAAGGATAATGCATTTATGTTGTACTTTGAGATTTTAAAACACTCTACATATGTTATCTCCTATTATTCCTATCAACTATTCTGTAAAGTAAACAGTACAGAAAATACTCCTACTTTACAGTGATTATGAAGACACAGAGAAATTAAATTTGGTCTCACAACTTATAAAAAAAATTTACTCAAATTTACTCAAATTTTGTAGAGTCAAAATTTGAACCTGTCTCTCCTGACTCCTCAACACTTTGGGGAAGTATTTTATGGGATAACAAACCCATTCATGAGCACCATTTTATGCTGTTTTCACAGTTATCTTTTGAAGGACACAAGACAAATGAGGAAGAGAGAGATTAAGGGTAAGTCACTGCCCCATGATTAATTGTGGTAGAATCAGTACTACCATTTTCAGTACCCTTCCCAAGATATTATGCCATCTAACAAAGACTTCAATACTCTAACCAGAACATTATGAGAATATTCTCTGAAAATCCACAGTCAAGATAGTCAGGCTTCAGTACAATTAATTAGCCCCTGTATAATGATACCTCCATTAATAAATCCTTCATAAATAAAACTTTGAAAGCAATCACTTTGGACCCTGTGAGGCAACTGTGGGCTAGTCTCGGAACTAAGAATTACTGGATTCAGATCCTCCCTCTGCCATTGTACAAATCTAAACAATTCACTGAAATCCTCTGTGAGTAACAATTCTAAGACTATAAATCAGAAGAGACTTGCTGACCTGCCTCAGTGGAGGAAGTTTCCCTATCAGGAGTTAGTTATATTAGTGAAACCATGAGTCTAGATCACCCAGATCTTAGACCACAAAGAAGTTTTATCTCCTTATTGGATTGGTTGGTGGTAGCTGAGAAGGAGAAAATGATACCTTCATAGTGGATCTCAGAGGTTAATGAAAATCTAGATTTGGATGGAATTCTCACCTGGGAGTGAGAAAGGAACCATCCAGAGTCATGGATTTCATGGTACAAGATATTTCTCAACAGAGCCTGAAGAGCATCTCTATCCCATCTCTGCCAAGAAGTCCCAAAGACCAGGAAACCATACTCTCTCTGTCCTAGAGGAAGGAAAAAGGAAATAACAGCATCCTTCTGTTTTCCATATTATTTCTGGTAACGTGTATAACAACAAGACACATCTTTGAAATGAGATTGCTATACATCTGAGGCTTGTGGTCATTGAAGTTCCTCATTAAAATGATAAAACTTAAAGATGAAAAATGACCCTCTCTACCCTTTCTTTAGAGATGGGCATCATATGTCAAGTGAAATGAGCAAAACCAGGAGATCATTATATACAACAACAAGACTATACAATGGTCAATTCTGATGGACATGGTTGTCTTCAACAATGAGGTGATTCAAACCAGTTCCTATTGTTCAGCGATGAAGATAGTCATATACATCCAGAGAGAGGCCTGAGGGAACTGAGTGTGGACCACAACATAGCATTTTCTGTGAATGTTTGCATTTTGTTTTCCTTCTTAGGCTGTTTTTTTTTTCTCTTTCTAGATATGATTTTTCTTGTGCAGCAAGATAACTATATAGATATGTATACACATATTGGATTTGTCATATATTTTAATATATTTAACATGTATTAGACTACTTGCCATCTAGGGGAGGGGATTGGAGGAAGGAGGGAAAAATTTGGAACAGAAATTTTTGCAAAGGTCAATGTAGAAAAATCACTCATATGTTCTGTAAATAAAAAGTTTTAATAAACAAAAAAAAAGAAAGGAAGGAAGAGAAAATGAAAGAGATGCTTGAATAAATATCCTTGACAACAACAACAAAAAAAGAGACATGGGCATCATAAGGGAGAGGGAAAAGGAGGAATACAGGATATCCTATCAGACATGCTAAGTTTCTCATTTTTTTCTATTTCCATTTTTATATTTTTCCATTGTTATGAAAGATGATTTTCTAAAGGAAAAGGGGAATATTTTCAGAAATGGTGACATAAAAATGAAAGCCATCATTCAAATCAGATTTTTAAAAACATTAATATAAGCAATGAGATTTTAGAATTTGAGCTAGAAGCCATATTGATAGCCACTAATCCAAACCTTTCAGGCTATGGTTAACAAAAGCAAAGCTCACAAAATTATAGTGGCCCAAGATCACATAGGTGAATGACAGCACAAAGCTTTGAACTCAGTGCTTTTAATACGGAATCCCAGCATCTTTCTCCTGTACCACAATATGCTTTGCTATGGGAGATGTCAAGTCTGACAAGCTGATTATCATATCCCAGCTATACACCCAAGTAAAGCAGCCGCCTGCCGTATTGTTAATGTTGAATGACATATGGCTGCCTCAGTGCCATTATACGAACTATAATTGGCAGAGCATAATTCTACCATAATTCTCCTAGATGGACTCTTTCCTAGGGGGAGCACCTCATCATCCTTATCACAAGTGGGTGGTATACTAAATAAGATTTAGAGTCAGGAAGACCCAAATTCAAATCCTACCTTAGCTACTCAATATAAGTCACAATCTCTTAGCCTCAGTTTTCTCATCTGCAAAATGGGTGTGAGATTAGCATCTACCTCACAGGGTTATTGTGAAGACCAAATGAGATAATATATATAAAGTTTTGACTCCCTAGCTTCTTTTTCTGTTGGCACTATATGACACAATGTTCTCTCTACATCATGGTTTTACAACTAGAAAGGACTTTATACGGCATCTAGCCCATCCCTCTCGTTTTACAAATGAGATAGCTAAGGTCCAGAGATGGAAGCTTTTTATACCAGTCCACACAGATAGCAAGTGGCAAGGTCAGAATTCAAAGTCCTCTGTTCTAAATTTAATTCTTTCCATTGTATCATTCTGAACTGACTTTCTACATTGAAAGAACCCTAATAAGACCTGATTTTAAATTTTATCTGTGTTATTTGTTAGCTTATTATTTATTATTAATATTAATTTAGTTATTAACATATATTGTGTGTTAACATAATTAGTAATTATTATTTTATATTGTGATATAAAATAATAATATGTATTAATATAATATTAGTTATTAGTTAATAAATGGAATAAAATCATTTAAACTTTTGGAAACTCAATTTTCTCACCTGTAAAAATGGGGGTATTGATGTCAGTAGTAACACAGTTAATTTCATTTAAGCCCTTGGAATTTCAATTTCCTCATTCATAAAATGGGAATATTAATGTCAGTAGTAACACAGTCAACTCATTTAAACTCTTGGAGCCTCAATTTCTTTGTCTGTAAAATGGAAATGCCAGAGTTATGTGGATCAAAGGAAATGAAGTGGACAAAGTGCTTCCCAAAACTTAAAGCAATCCATAAATACCAGCTATTATTTTTATTACTCAGGACCATCATTTCTCATCTCTGTTCCTTATTTTGATGCCCATGTGCAGAACAGCTGTTGCTGCCTCCCAGACCTTATTCCATCTCCCTTAACCCTTGCTTGGCTGCCTCCTGTAAAGAACAAGAACAGAGGAACCCAAAGAAAAAGAGAAATTATTTTTAAATCAAATTCATCTGGGATATTATTTGTGCTACTGTTATACCCTCTGCCCCTTCCATCCCCAAACTCTGTGATCCCACGACAATGACCTCCTTGCTGTTTCTCTCCCAACTCCAGGCATTTTCACTGTGTGTTTTTCTCTTCATCTCTGTCTCCCTGGCTTCCTTCAAATCCCAGCTACAGTCTCACCTTCTAGATGAGATCTTTCTGATCCCCCTTAATGCTGGTGATTTCCTTTGTTGATTTTCAATTTATCCTACATTGAGCTTATTTGTACACAGTTGTCTCCATTACTATCTCTCTTATTAGATTGCATGCTCCTTGGCAGCAAAGACTGCTAAATTTTGAGATCATGTTTTTTTGCTTTCCTTTGATCCCTATCACTTAGCACAATGTTTTGCAGAATAGACTTTCATAAATGCTTGTTGACTAATTGACTCCAGTAACATAAATGATTGTTTAAAAAAAACAATTTTTATTGATAAAATGCTTCCTACTTTTTCCTTTTTTAATTACTGTTTTTGTATCATTTTTATATCATTATATTTTCTTTTTAATTTTCTTTTTAAATTATTGTTTTGATTCCTTTTTTATGTCATTATATTTGCCCACCCCACTCAATCCATTCTTGTAAGAAAGGAAACGTTAAGCAAAAGCAAGTTAACCAAAGGCTCTGATTTGATTGTGCGTGCAAAATTCCACACTCATAGTTTGCCACCTCAGTACCAAAAGAAAGCAAAAGTGGTTCATTGTCTGTTCTCCAAGATTGGCCATTTCAGTTAATCTGACTTCCACTGAATCTATTTCACAGGACTATTTCCTCTCTTTTATTGATGTTTCTTCACAAAAGGTTTAAACAAACAATCTTTTACCATTTTTTTGGCAGACCAATGGAGTCAAATGGCTTGCCCAGGATCACAGAGTGAGTAAGTGCCTGAGGTTCTTTCACTTATTTAAAATCATTACTGGCCATCCAGAAAGACACTGGGACAAAGGGGATAGATAACTGACCAGCTTTCCACAAGCTCTGTTTGTCCCATACTAGCTGAGTGGTTACAGGTAAATCTGAAATTCTCAGTTTTCTTCTAGGTAATTGTCTAAGACTGCAATTGCAAATTTTTTTCAGGTGGAAGGAGTTTCCACAATTGAAATCAGAAATATGGATTTTCTACACACACAGAGTTAAAGATTAATTTCATCTTCTTTGTATCATGTCGCCATAGCCCATAAACATTAGTTTCTGTAGCTATTAGCATCAAAAAGTAATGGTTTCAGATGATGGTAGCCCAGTATCACATCTGGCACCTGGCATATCATTGGGCGTTGCCCCCTTTGGAGGTGTCAGAAATTATCAACTTGTGTCATCCTGGTTTCCTGGCACCTTGAAAATTGGATTTGTTACAACATGCAATCATTCTCAGATATTCCTTCTCTAGATTTGGGGAGGATGGGGTGCAAGAGGAGGTTGGACTGGAGAAAAAAAAGAATGAAAAGAAAGGGGATCTCAGGTTTTATTTCTCCCTCGGTTTCCATGGACACAGGTTTCTAATTCTATATGAAAGCCAGAATCCACCACCCTCATTAGTCCTCGTTCTTGGAGCTGCTATGCTAACAGCTTGAACTAATACAGGGAAATAATTTGGAATCGACAAGGAAAACAAACAAAGAAAAGGGTAAAAAAAAATTTCTTTAAGATATGAACAACTTGGAGCTTGCTGGGGAAGCCGTAAGACTGAAAGGGATGAATAGATGACAATGAGTATTTAATGAAGGCAGAAGTTGAAGTTTATTAGATGGAAGTCCAGAAATGAAATAATAGCAGGTTTCCAAACCTTTTGAACATCTCATCTTGTTTTATCTGCACAATAACTCTGTGAGGTAGATACAATTATTACGTATTTCACAGGTGGAAAAAGTGAAGCCAATAGATAGGTTAAATGACTTGCCTAGGGTCACACAGCTAATAAATTTGAATTTAGGTCTTCCTGACTACAAACCACAAGATTCTATACATCATATTATCTAGCTGCTCATACACTTGAATACAAGATGCATTTAAACCTAAAGCAGTGGAATTCATGTTCCTCTTAAACATAGCCTGTTCTATTTTTTTATTTTTTTAATTCATTACTTTCTCATCCAGCTAACCTAGCTCAGTGTCTCACACTTGATAGCTGACTAATAAAAGTAATGAACTGAAACAGTTTGGTATCATAGAAAGAACTTTGGAGTCTGAGGACCTGATTTCAAATCTCACCTCTAACATATACTCCTAAATGAAAATCATTTCACTTCCCTGGACTCAGTTTCCCAACTTGTAAAATGAGGAACTTGGACTAGATGTCCTCTAAGGTCCCTTCCAACCCTAAATCTCTGACACCATTTATAACAATTCATTTACCTTTGCCAAGCCTATTTCTTCTTCAGTAAAATGAGATGGTTTGGTTAGAAACTCTTTAAGATTCCTTCTAGCTCTAAAACTCTGACCCTATAAATCTTAATAGGAATATAGTTAAGTATCATAGAATCCCACATTTAGCACTGGTACAGACCTCAGAAACTATTTATTCAACCTCCCATTTTTGCAAGAATTAAAGAGATTTGCCAAAGATCCTACAGAGACAAGCTTTGACTCCAAGTCCTCCATCTCCAAGCTCAGCTCTCTCTGATATTACCAGCTGCCTCCTATATCTATCTGCTTATTAGTTTCAACAATCTATCCATCTGATCCATCAGTCAACACACCTTTATTAAGGTGTTCATATTCTATTTATCCAAATTCTTCAGCTGGAAAATGTTCTACTCCATTTTTTGAGGTATTCTGCTGCTCTAAAATTTGTTTTAAGTTCATTATTTAAAGGAATTTGGAGCAGTTTGGAGGAAAGGTTCCTGTCTTTACTCTGCCATCTTGGTTCCGTCTCCTATTTATCCAAATTCTTACTTGAATTCAACCTGAAAGATGTGTCTGACCTAATTTCCCACAGGCTCTGAGTCTGGGAACCACGCCAATTTGCATAACTAATAGATTATTATTTTCATCTCTTAGTGTTTATTAAAAACGTGTTCTTGTTTTTATGTTTCAGCCTGTGTGCTTGAAGTAATAAGGGCTAGCAATACCCAAATAGCTATATATCAAGTGAGATAAAGTATGTAGGGTACTTTGAAATCCTTAAAAAGCACTATAAAGATGTCAGCTATTATTTTCAGTAGTATTTTTCTCTGCCTTAAAAATTTAGTTTAAAAACTGCAAGCTTACAAATCTCATAAATTAGTAAGAAGTTAATCAAAAAGAGCCTTGCATTTACAAAAGATTCATTATACTAATAGCAAACTCCCATAATAGAAGGAAATGTGATTTAATCAGCATAAGGAGCTCCTTGGCAAGCATCTCTAAGGAAGCTCCCAAAACAAATAGAGATTAAATAATATACTCAAGGTCAAACAGCTAACAAATGCCAGGAGAAGGATTTGAACCCAGAGCTTCCTATAGCCCAGTCCACCATTAACCACTTTCTTCTACTATGATGCCTCAAAATATTATTAATTTCTGAGGGCTTTTAAAATAGAAATTCATTTTTAAACTCTATTTAAGAGTGGGGCCGGTATACTGGCTCAGAGAATTTTCTCTTCAAATGCACATCAGATATTCTCTAAGAAAAACTCCCCAGGGCCAGATGGATTTACAAGTGAATTCTACCAAACATTTATAGAACAATTAATTCCAATACCATATAAACCATTTGGGGAAATAGGCAAACTTTTTCATGATACAAATATGGTGCTAATACCTAAACCAGGAAGAGCCAAAACAGAGAAAGAAAATTATAAACCAATTTTCCTAATGAATATTAATGCAAATGTACATCAGAAACTGTTCTGAAACATTATAGTCTTAGAAAATTGCCCATAGTAATGAAAGGGTAAATGCATTGGCACAGGGTAACACATCCAACATGGGTCAAAGGGAGAATTTGAACTCAGTTCTTTTTCACTCTAATCCATACTGTCTCTCCAATAGACATTATAAAATGTTTTAAGTCAAGGCAAATTCCACATCAGTTAATCAGCAGGCATTTATCAAGTGTTGACTATATGTCAACCATAGTGCTAAACTTTGAGAGATACAAAGAAAGAGGGAAGAGACATTAAATATCTGCTTAAATGAAAGATTGAAAATTAAACCCAAAAGGGGCAGATAGGTGGCGCAGTGGATAGAGCACCAGCCCTGAAGTCAGGTGGACCTGAGTTCAATTCTGGTCTCAGACACTTAACATTCCCTAGCTCTGTGACCCTAGGCAAGTCACTTAACCTCAATTGCCTTAGCAAAAAGAAAAAAAGAAAATTAAACCCAAAGGGAAAAAAATATTTCCTTCTCTGGCTCCCACCTTTGAAACATAAACAAAGTCAGGGCCAACCACATCTTGTCTCCACCTTTTAGGCAATTTCTATTCCCCAGGTAATACTGTTGACTCCCAGCCTGCAGTGAATTTGAGGAGAGAGAGAGGGGAAGAATGACTGAGGCCATTTGTCTTGTTCCAATAATCCATCTTCCTAAAAGCTATATTTTTTATATTACAGTCTAAGATTGCATTAACTTTATTGGTTTTCACACTATTAACATATATGCATATATATGTTTACATGAACACATATACATAGATAGGTCTACATTTAGCTCTCTATATATATGTCTCTGTGTGTGTCTATCATATATATATGATATGTCTATCTATATCCATAAATATCTATAGTCATAGATATATCTATAGCCATTTATCTCTCTAGAGGAGGAAAAGGGAGGGAAGGAGGGAAAGAGGGGGAGGAGAGAAGGAGGGAGGAAGGAAGGAGAAGAAGGAGAGAGGGAAGCAGAAAGGGAGGGGAGGGGAATAAAGGGGAGAGAGAGAGAGAAAGAAAGAGAGAGAGAGAGAAAGTGAAAGAAAGAGCAGAAAGGAAGGAGGGAGGAAAGGAAAAGAGAGAGAGAAAGAGAGAGAGAGCAGGAAGGAAGGAGGGAGGGAGGGAGGAAGAAAAGGAAAGAGAGAGAGAGAGAGCTATAACTATAGATACAGCTATCTAGAGATCTGAGATCTATAACTATAGAGATGTCTATCCAGAAAGAGAGAATGTGTAACTATAGAAATTCTATTGGGAGAGGGGGGGCAGGTGGGAGAGAAATAGATGAAGATAGATCTGAAGACAGAGGAAAAAATAGATGAAAATATATAGTGTCCCAAAAGTGTTCATGCAATTTTAAGCACATAAATGCACATACACGAGTTATATTATATAGACAGATATATGTGGGTTACATATGCATATATAAATTATATGCACATATTTCAAGGATCTTATGCTTTGTTGGTTTAGATACTCATCATTTAATAGGCTGCTAGCTATTTTTACTTTAATATTATAATCATTCCAGGATTTAATTAATTGGACCAAATGTTCCACCACCAGGTAAGCATCATAAAACAGCATTTACTAACAGTGGTCATATCCAAGAACACAAACTTAGACTTGAAGTAGCTATGGTAACTAGGAAACTTAATTACAGCCTTAGTTTCTCCTCAATTTCTTCTTTGTCCCTTTCCACCAAGTCCTATTGCTGATTTTTTCTTTCACATTATTCACTGCCTGCCTCCTCTCCTCTTGCATGTCCACAATCCAAGTTCATGTGCTCATTTTCTCTGGTATAGACTCCTGTGATGTTCTGATCTACTGTACCATCACTGACTTTGTGCTGCTTCTTCTCTCTCTAATGCATCCTTCACATAATTGTCAAAATAATCTTCCTAAACCACAGGTCTGGTTTTATCACCCTCCTGCTCAAAGGTGACTCCCTCTTGTCCATAGGATCAAAGCCCAACCCTCTCGTCCAACATTTAAGATTCTCCACAATTTGGACCCATGACAAGGTTCCACCAAACTGAATTTCCCAATCTTCTGCACACTTGTTTCACCTCCTCCCAAAATTAGGCATTTTCAGAAAATGTAGCATAACACAATAAGAAAAAAAAATACTGAACTTGGAGTCCCGAGGCTTCCTGAATTTGAATGCAGACTCTCTCAGTAGGGTCAGTGATTTGGGGCAAGTTATTTAACTGTTATGAATTTCTTCTCTATAAAGTCAAAGTATTCGACTAGGTTAGAAATGTCAAACACCTACCACATTGTGACTAAGTTTGTAGGAACCAGATTAGATAAACTGAGAAAACATTTAGCAAAACTGGAAAATATTTAACAAAAGAGATAAAAATACAATCGAGCATGGGTAACATTAATGTGTGATTTTCTAAGTCAATATGAGGCTCACAGAGACCCTCCTATATAGTTGATTCCTGTTCAAGTTGAGTTGGACATCACTAGATTGAATGACTTCTATTTTCAGACCCATGATAGTAATAAAAATAGCTAATAATTCTATATAGTGGTTTGAGATCTGTAAAACACTAGGTTTTATATATATATATATATATATATGGATTTGTATGCATGCATATATATGCAAAAGTGTTTTGTTGAACTCAAACACTATACAAATGTTATATGTAAAACTACATATATATAAATATGTATTGTATATACTTATGCATTGTGATATATGTAAAATAGAAGATTATATATTATATTGCATATATTATATATTGTGTATACTTATGTGTGTTATAGCATGTGCTTGTTTAAATCATATATGTTTGCATAATGTAGTACATGTAATGTTATATGTGATACATATAATATATCATGCATACTTACATATATTATATATATATATTATATAAGCTTCTATATCATATATATTTATATTATGTCATATATTATTATATATAATATTTGTTATATATTATATAACTGCTATATATTAGGTATACTTACACAAATTATCTACATATTATATATGCTTCTATATTATGCATACTTATTATGTATACATATTATATTATCTATATATTATATATGATTACATAGATTATGTGTGTTATATATACTTATATGTTATGTTACATATATTGAATGTGATACATTCTTGTATATATTATGTTAAGTGTATATCATATATACTTTATATTATATTACACATGTTATATACTATATATACTTACATTTATTATAACATGTATATATTATATATCCTTATATATTATATTAATATATCTTGTATACTTACACATATTGTATTATATGTGTGATATATATTTATATATTATACATTATGTAGACTTACTTATATTTGTGTAATATATGCTTATGTCATTCACATGTATTATATTATATGTGTGATATGTTATTTATATTATATATATCATATCAAATATATCAAATTATATATATTACCTATTCTTGTATATTACATGTAATATAAACTTATATATATGTGTGTGTATATAATCAATATTTATATTATCTATTCTTATATTATCTATTCTTGTATATTACATATAATATAAACTTACATATGTGTACATATAATCAATATTTATATTATTTATTCTTGTATCTTACATATAATATAAACTTACATATATGTGTATATAATGAATATTTATATTATCTATTCTTATATATGACATATAATGTATACTTACATATATTATATGTGTATATAATATATCATAATATATATTACATATGTTATATTATTATGTTAAATTTAGACATGCATATTACATATGTATGTCTAAATTTAATCCTCACAAAAACCCTGGGAGGTAGCTTCTCGGGACCTCAGTTTCCTTATCTGTAAAGGAGGGGGTTGGTCCTCTGAGGTCCCAAAGTATGATCCTATGAACTGTACTTTAATAACAACATAAATCTGTCTGCCCCAGGAGCTGGAATGCAAGTCCTTAGGGGAGGGAGCCTCTGGCCAGGGTATTGCTAAGTTCAGTTCTGCATCCTGGACTCTGCAGACAATAAGAATGATCTCACTCCCTCTCTACATGCAAAAGATAACCACATCTGAGCTCGTGATGGGCATGTTTGAACAAGGCTCCCAGGATTGGCTTCCTCTGAAATTTAGGCACTTAACACCCTTTGGGCCAGAATTGGTATCTGCAGGGAATCTGGAGCTGACAAGTTTTCTCTGACATAAGTTCACAGTACTTTTCACTGGCTTACTGGTATAGCTGAATTCTCCATCCAAGTAACTCACTTATTCTGCAGCAGCCTCCCTCAAACATGGCCTTGCACTGATCGGATGCTGTGAGGTGGGCAAAGATCTTCTCTCAGGCTAGCTCATCTGAGCCTAGGGAAAATAGAAGAAAGCAAGGGGAAGCTTAGGGAATTGCCTAAATTGTCTTCTCCTAATAAACATGAGAGCAGTTACAATGGCTAAAGAGCAGAACCTGAAATCAGGAGGATCCAGCCTCAAACACTTACTTAGCTATATGACTTTGTGGAAGACCTTAGCCCTAATCACTTCAGTATCCTTATCAATAAAACCCCAACTGTAGAAACAAGGAATCAGACATGAATGAACAACAAAAACTAAAGCATAAGTTCTCTAAGGGCAGAAAGTTTTTTTTAATAATCCCAGCACCTGACTTTAAACTTTAAAATGTTTTTTTCTCCCCCATTTATTCATTCATAGACAAGCAGGACAAGTCTGAAAACTACAAGTTGAATTATTTACTTGAACAGAAAAGCAAACTATATAGAAGATACTATTTCATGTACAATCATCTTTTTTCCATTCTATTATGTACATGAATCTTCAGACCTATGATAGTAATAATAGCTAAGATTTCTATTGTTCATTCAATTGCCCATATCAAATGCCTATTTGATTTGTTCATTGAGTTCAGAATTAAAATTAATTTTAAATTTTAAAGCCTGAAGCTCTATATAAATGTAAGAGATAGTTGTTAATAATATTGTATAATTAATTAAATAATTATATTAATTTATAGAATTTTAAATTATATATGTTGTATAATAATTTATAATTATATAAATATGTATATTATATTAATAATAATAATAAACAAAAGAAATACACAGTACATGGCAAAGGTAAGATTCAAACCTAGCTCCTTAGTGTTTTTTTGGTTTTTTTTAATCTTTGGGCCTCAGTTCTTTGCATCCCTAAGGTATAATATAGTACCTGTCCCATAGGAAGAGTGTAATAGATGCTTGTTGATTGACTATAAACTGAGAGGGTTGAACTTTTGTTGTTTGGTCATTTCAGGTAAGTTTGACTCTTTCTAACTCCTTTTGGGTTTTTCTTGACAAAGATACCAGGGTGGTTTACCATTTGTTTCTCTAACTCATTTAACAGATGAGGAAACTGAGATAAACAGGGTGAAGTGATTTGCCCAGTCACACAACTAGTAAATATCTGAGGTCACATTCGAACTCAGGTCTTCCTGAGCAAATCTAGCACTCTACTTACTGTGCCATTAATGCAAAACTTTTTTTTTATTATGGTTCCCAGTTAGTAGTCTGATGAAGGGTTTGGATTCCTTCTCAGAACTGTGTTTTTTAATGCTTAAAATAAGATATGCAAGATTACAAAAGAAGTCAGCTTTATACAATTATCAAAAAAATAACAATATAAATTCATGGATCCCCAGATTAAGAACCCCTAACCAATATGATTTCTGAGATCCCTTTCAACTCCAAATCTTATTATTCAAAAAAGTGAATTTTCTTTCCCCCAGGTCAGAGCTGAGACTTGAATTCTTGCCCTTCTGACCCCAAATTCAGTCTTCTTTTCCTATAGGGAAATTCAATAAGCATTCAACCATAATAACTAAACATCAGAATAACAGACGATAGCAACTAGCCTTAAAACAAAAATTGCCATGTTCTTTTCACAGTTTGATGTTTTCATTTTAATCTTTCCTTTTGCCCATAGGACATCATTTTCCCCATAGGATATTATTTTCCCCTCTCTCCTTTGACATGGCTGTCTTCTATTACTCCTGTCCACAGTTGTTTATGATGAAATCTTAAAAGAAAACCATCCAAGTACTTTTCAAAAAATCTTTTTTCCCCACCTGCTGTTGTTTACAACAATCCAATGGAAACCTGAAACCCAGATCTGCTTCCTCATCAAATTTGCTTTATTTTCCCTTTCATTTGGTCTTTCCTTTCTGACTTGTTCTTATAGAGTTACTAAGAAGCACCAAAGTGATGACAGCCTCTCTCTCTATTTTTTGTGAAAAAAAAAAACATTGGTACATTCATTTGGCCAAGAAAAAAGACTCAAATGCTTTTTTAAAACAGAGAAGAGTCAAATCTGACAGGATCTTTTTTTCTCTTTAATGGGGTATTGTCAACACTCAAAGCTTAAAACCTGTTTTGCCAGCTGTGTTTTGGTATGCATGACTATGTCAAGTCCATCTCTGTGCCCTAATTGTTGACTTATTTTTTTCCTAAGTAGCCAGAGTTCTATAAGGCATGAGGGACTTCCTCTCCCAGGACAAAGGAAAGCAAAGAAATTTTAGTCTCCCACCACTACCATTGGAGCTTCAAGCTCAAAGAGACCAAGAGAGACCATCTAATCCAAACTTCTCATTTTGTGGATGAGGAAACAGAAGCCAAGAAAGCCTAAGTGATTTGCCTAGAGTTACTCAATAGGTTGATGAACAAGAACTATAGATTGTCCAGTTTTTAGGTCTTCGGTCAAATGTCCAAGGTTTTCCCTAGGGAAACTAAGGAAACTGCATTTTCAAATAGACCAATATTATAACCTTTTCCAGATCTCCTCAGTGGTTAGGACTTTCCACCATTCACCCATCCCTCCCCACCACCAGATGTACTTTGTAAATATAAATTTACTTATCTGTAACCACCTAGTTTTTCCCCAATAGAATGTATGCTCAATGAGGGCAGGAACTATCTTTGTCTTAGTATCTCCATAGAATAGTACTTGCCACAGAATAGTAGGTGCCTAATAAATGCTTGTAGAATCAATTAATCTACTCCAACCCGTCATTTTAACCAATGAGAAAAATTAATTCTAAAGCAGTTAATTGACTTGTCACATAGGTTAGTAGTAACAAACCTGGGATTTGAACCCAGGATCTCTGCCTGTAAATCCAGCACTTTTCCCTCTGTTTTCCCTTTCCCAAAGACCAGAATCTGTGTAACGCCTAATAGAATATTTGACAAAGTATAAATTCCTTGATTTTTGCCTTTCTATCTCTACTGCCTAGTACAGTGTCCAGCCCTGTGGTTAATAAATATTTGTTGGATGAATGAATGAAATCAAGCATATAAAGATATAGAAAGTCACAGGGCATTAGATCACTCTACCCATGAAGTTCAGTCAGCACATCTGTTTACCTTACCCTCCTTATAATGTCAAATGTTTCAGAATCACGGAAGTAGGAAAGTTACTGGGTAACTAGGTAGGGCTGTGGCACCCTGAGATCATAAGGTCACATTCCTTTAACAGATAAGAATTGTGATTTGTACAAAGTAATACCCCACACCCAAGAAAGCCAAGAAAATAAAATGAGAAATGAAACAAAAGTTATGTATTCTTTTGGATAAACAGGAAAATGCTGGTAAGCATAAAAACCACTGATGCTGCCCATTAAGGTCAGGCAGAACAAGTCTAACTCTATTTCCCTATGACCCTTAAAATACGTGAGGGGAGATATCATGTTCCCTCTCCCCAAGGCTTCCTTTCACCATAATACTCATAGGGCATGAACTCAAGATTCCTCATCATCATGGCTATTTGCCTTTTTTCACTGGCCACTCTCCAGTTCTTCAGTGCCCTTCTTAAAATGTGATGTGGGGAACAGAACTTATTAAGTTTAAAATATTTATTAAGCACTTACTGTATATCATGTATTCTATGTTTTATGTATGTGTATGTGTGTGTGTGTTAAATACTGGGAAGATATACTATTTGACAAAAACTGCTGGGAAAATTGGAAACTAGTATGGAAAAAATTAGGGCTTGACCCACATCTAACACCACATACCAAGATAAGATCTAAATGGGTTCATGATTTAGACATAAAGAGGGATATTATAAGCAAATTAGAGGAACATAGGATAGCTTACCTCTCAGATCTGTGGAGAAGGAAAAATTTGTGTCCAAAGAAGAACTGGAACTCTTAACTGAACACCAGATAGATAATTCTGATTATATTAAATTAAAAAGGTTTTGTACAAACAAAACATACAGACAAGATTAGGAGGGAAGCAATAAATTGGGAAATCATTTTTACATTTAAGGATTCTGATAAAGGCCTCATCTCTAAAATATATAGAGAATTATCTCATATTTATAAGAATTTAAGCCACTCTCCAATCGATAAATGGTCAAAGGATATGAACAGACAATTTTCACATGATGAAATTGAAACTATTTCTATGAAAAGGTGCTTCAAATCACTATTGATCAAAGAAATGCAAATTAAGACAACTCTGAGATACCACTACACACCTGTCAGATTGGCTAAGATGACAGGAAAAGATAATGACAAATGTTGGAGGGGATGTGGGAAAATTGGGACACTGATACATTGTTGGTGGAACTGTGAATGGATCCAGCCATTCTGGAGAGCAATCTGGAACTATGCTCAAAAAGTTATCAAACTGTATCAACCTTTGACCCAGCAGTGTTTCTACTGGGCCTATATCCCAAAGAGATCTTAAAAGAAGGAAAGGGCCCCACATGTGCAAGAATGTTTGTGGCAGCCCTTTTTGTAGTGGCTAGAAACTGGAAACTGAATGGATGCCCATCAATTGGACAGTGGCTGAATAAATTATGGTATATGAATGTCATGGAATATTATTGTTCTGTAAGAAAGGACCAGCAGGATGATTTTAGAGAGGCCTGGAGAGACTTGCATGAACTGATGCTGAGAGAAATGAGCAGAACCAGGAGATTATTATTCACGGCAACAACAATACTATATGATGATCAATTCTGATGGACATGGCTCTCTTCAACAATGAAATGTTTCAAACCACTTCCAATTGTTCAGTGAAGCCATATACACCCAGAGAGAGGGATATGAAATGTGGACCACAACATGGCATTTTCATGCTCTCTATTGGTTTGTTTGCATTTTGTTTTCCTTCTCAGGTTATTTTTCTTGTAGATCCGATTTTTCTTGTACAGTAAGATAACTGTATAAATATGTGTACATATATTCGATTTGTCATGTATTTTAACATAAGTAACATGTATTGGACTACCTGCCATCTAGGGGAGGGGATGGGGGGAAGGAGAGAAAAATTTGTAATAGAAAGCTTTGCAAGGATCAATGTTGAAAAATTACCCATGCATATGTTTTGCAAATAAAAAGTTTTAATTAAAATAAATAAATAAATACTGGGGAGATAGAAAAGTGAGACAATTTGATTTCTGAGAGCTCACATTCCTTTTTTTCTTTTTTAGAGGCAATTGAGGTTAACTGTCTTGCCCAAGGTCACATAGCTAGTATCTGAGACCAAATTTGAACTCAGGTCTTCCCAACTCCAGGGCTGGTGTTTTATCTACCATACCACCTAGCTAGCCCTAGACACTCACATTCTTAAAGTGAGGAGACAAAATAAACAGGAAGGTTCAGCTTAGGGGTATACTGTTAAACATTTAATAACTAGCAATGGGAGGAAACAGTACATGCAGGATATTACTTTTAAATTTAATCTGAATTATTAACATTTTCTCCCATAACTTTCTAGACAATCAATAAACAATAAATCAAACCCTGATTTCTAGCTTTTTTCTGATTTTTCAAGGTTTAATACTGGCTCTGACAATTTAACAATTGCCTCTAGCACAATCTAGGGCCAGATGCAGGGTAGAAGGAAAAACCCAACTTAAGAGTACAACAGCAAGGACAATGATAATCCATCCTCTTCATTTTTCATTGATTAAAATTTGTGTCTGTTTCTGAATCACTTGACAGTTGTCCAGCATTTTGATGACAAAATCTTTCTTTTCTAGGTTTTTAGGTAGCTGTGGCTAATTGAGGAAGTTGTCCAGTTAAGTTTCTGCAGAGAATTGCTTCCCAGAACAATGGCTGCAAAGGATATGTACTATTTCCCCAGAACTTTAGGACAAATGGTCCCTGTCTGCCCCAAGTAATGTTTCAAGGGACCCTCTTGATTTATCTCCCCCAACTTTTTCCATCTCCCTTCTTCTCTTCCCTCCTCTCTCCTGTGCCCTCTCTCTCTTTCTCTCTCTCTCTCTCTCTCTCTCTCTCTCTCTCTCTCTCTCTCTCTCTCTCTCTCTCTCTCTCTCTCCATCCTTCCTTCCCTCCCCTCAATCTTTCTCTTTCACTCTTTCTCCTTCCCTCCTCCCTCCTTCTTTCTCTTTCCCTCCTCCCTCCTTCTTTCTCTTTCTCTTCCTCTTCCTCTCCCTTTTTCCCTCCCTCCCCTTCCTTCCTCCCATTTCTTTTTCTCTCTGTGTCTCTCTGACAATATTATTTCAAACTGAATATAATATTCCAGATGTACCACTAGGCCAAAATAGAGCAAGAAAATAACCTTTCTAGTCCTGGACACTATGTATGCATCTCGGAAATGGAGCCTACTAAACATATACACACCCCTTTTTTTGGCTTCCACTTCATTGTTGACTCATATTTAGGTTGCAGGCCACTAAAACACCCAGATATTTTTCAAATAAACAACTGTCTAGCCAAATATTCCCCATTTTGTACATCTGAAATTGATTTTTGAACCCACGAGTAATATGATATTTACATTTATTCCTAATTACATTGCATTAGATTTATCCAAGGCTGGGGGGGGGGGAAATAAGACAAGTGCTGGGAAGAACGAAATAAAAAGTGACACAGAAAATCCTAAAATCCAGGAGTTGGAAGGGTCCACAAAAACTTTCTAGGCCACTTGTAGCTGACCAAGTATTCCCCAGCAAATAATCTTTATTGCTTTGTAGGGAAGACCTCCAGAGATGAGAAATTCTCTACCTACTAAGAAAGCCCCATCACATTTTGGGATGACTAAGTGTTGGACAGTTTTTCCTTAAATGGTGATGAAATCCACTTCCTGGCATCTTCTACTCATTGCTCCTTTGAGTCCAAAATGGTCTAAAGGAGAACATCAGTGAGACTATAAAACCCCAAAACTATCCTTCCCACCCAATCTGGACTGCTGACTGAACAATTGCAGATATTTACTGAATGGCTCAGCAAAATATTAGGCACTATAAGGATAAAGAAGCAAAACAAATTATTTCTACCCCCCTTTCAAGAATATAGCTGAGTGGACAGATTAATGTTCTCATATTTGTGTTTTATGATTGCAAAACACATATGACATATGAATATCTGTAAATATATGTGTGTATGTACATGTAATATAATGGATGGAGTACTTGGCCAGGAATAAGGAAGTCCCAAAGTCAAATCTGATCTCAGAGCTGGGATACTCTGGACAAGTCATTTAACTTCTATTTCTTTTAGTTTCATCACCTACAAAATGAGGAAAATAATAACACCTAGAACATTAAATGGTATAATGTTTATAAAGCATTTGACATAGTACCTGATATATAATTGATGGTTAACAAATTCTTGTCCCCTTATTCTTTCTGATTCCTTCATGAAACTTCTTATCTAAGGCACAACTGAATTTGTCTTTAGAAGTGGACTGAATAGCATGTTTCGTGATATTTGCTTGAGACATTAAAATTGCTATTTCTAGCTCTGCCCTCCACTAATTCAGATTGCAGCCCTTTTGTAATTTAGTATATACTACTATGGAGTATTATAGTCGACAAAATTCATTACTCTGTGACCATGGTGATGATGAGTATCTCCAAACTTAACTAGGCTGGTCTTCCATATCTGAATTTGTTCTCTTGATTTTAGTACTAAAGCTTGTGATCCACTGGCATATCTTAGGGAAGGGAGGGGAAATCATATTATTAAATCATAAATTAAATACTATGTGCCAGATATCATGCTATTATATACATATAATATTACCTCATTTGATCCATTACACCATTGTAGCTGAATTCATACTAAATTGTCTCCAGGTAAATCTTATGATTTTATGAGTAGGGTTTTAATGGAGACCAGCTGCCTAGGAGAATATATGTAACTCTATATCAGATACACAACATAGAAGGTTAAACTAATGAGAGAAAACTATAGATAACTTAAAAGATATGTCATACCCACTATCACCACTAAGCTATAATACCTACCACTCTCTTCTTTCTTTCCCTAGAATGAAGTGATTTGAGAGATAATACAAAACTTGCTATTCTCATTGAATTTACATTCAAATAGAAAAGTAGGACACAAAACATCAATACTTATGAGACCTCATTTCTCCTCTTCAGTTGAAATTCTATGTCAGGAAAAGCAAACTTAGTACGGTGGACTCATAGAATTCTAAAGTTGAAATAACTTGAATTTCTTCATATTGCAGGTGGGGAAATTATAGTCCAGGGAAGAAGGGGATGAGGTAATATGGTACCATGGAAAGGACATGAAATTTTGATTCACAGTAAGACCTGTTTTTGAATACCCACTCTGACTCAAAATATAAGCAATTCTCTAATTGATAAATGGTCAAAGAATATGAACTGATAATTTTCAGATGAAGAAATTAAGGCCATTTCTAGTCACATGAAAAAATGATCTAAATTACTATTGACTAGAGAAATTTAAATTAAGACAGCTTTGAGGTACCATTCATACCTCTCAGATTAACTAAGATGACAAGAAAAGATAATGATAAATGTTGACAGGGATGAGGGGATAATGGGACAACAATGCATTATTGCTGGAGTTGTGAACTGGTCCAACCATTCTGGAGAATAATTTGGAATTATGCCCAAAGGACTATAAACTGTGCACATCCTTGGATCTAGCAGTCTCACTACTGGGTCTATAACTCAAAGGGATCTTAAAAGAGAGAAAAGGACTCATATGTGCAAAAAATTATCTGTAGCAGCCTTTTTTGTAGTGGAAAGGAACTGGAAATTAAGTGGAGGTTAATTGGGGGGGGTGACTGAATAAGTGATGGTATATTAATGTAAAGGAATATTATTGTTTTATAAAAAATGAGCAGATTGATTTTAGAAAAGCCTGGAAAGACTTATATGAACTGGTGCTAAAAGAATATTATACATAATAACAACAAGATTATGTGATGATCAACTGTGACAGATTTGTCTCTTCAGCAATGTAATGATTCAAGGAGATTCCAACAGACTTGCTATGGAAAATGCCATCCACATCCAGAGAAAGAACTATGGAGACTATATGTGGATTGATTCATAGTGTTTTCATTTTTGTCTATTTGATTTTTTTCTCATGGTTTTTTATCCCTTTTGGTCTGATTTTTTCTTGTACAACATGATAAATATGGAAATATGTTTAGAAGAAATGCACTTGTTTAACTTATATCAAATTGCTTGCTGTCTTGGGGATAGAGGAGAGAGAGAGAAAAATTTGGAACAAACTTTTGCAAAGGTGAATGTTGAATACTATCTTTGAATGTATTTGGAAAAATAAAATACTATTTTAAAAAATGAATGTTGAATCCCCTCTGCCACTTTGTGTCTCATCACAACCTTGGGAAAGCTGCTTCAAATATCTGAATCTCAGTTTCCTCATCTGTAAAATGAAGGGGTTGGGACAGATGGCCCTTCAGGTTTTTTCTAGCTCTAGATTATGGCCTACTTAATGAGTCATTTAACTAATAAGTGTCAGCAGTGATATTAGAATCCAAACTTTTGAGACACTAGGACTATTGGATAATTGACCTAGATTTGGAAGGGACCTCCTGGATCATCCCTGAATCCATAATATACTCATAATACATACAGCCCCTGTGGCACATACCTAGGTGTTGAACTTGGAATCAAGAAATTCAGTCATTTTTCAGTCAATTTTGAATCTTCATGACCTCATTTAGGGGGTTTTTGGCAAAGATACTGGAATGATTTGTCATTTCCTTCTCCAGCTCATTTTACAGATGAGGAAACTGAGGAAAACAGGGTGAAGTGACTTGTCCAGGGCCACATGGCTAGTAAGTGTTCCAGGCTGGGTTTTAACCCAGGTTTTCCTAATTCCTGGTCTGGCACTCTATCTAAAGTACCACATATCTTCCAGAATCAGGAAGACTGAGTTTAAATCCAGCCTTAGACACTTATTAACTGTGCAGTCTAGGCATGTCAATTAGCCTCTGCCTCATCTCTGAAATAGCCTCTTTCCTCATTTAGAAAATGAGAATAATACCTCCTACCACCCTGTATTGTTTGAAGGATGAAATGGAATAATATTTGCAAAGAGTTTTGAAGACCTTCAAGTATTATATAAATGATAGCTGTTATTATTCTATATATTTATTTCATTACTAAAAAAAACAATTCATAGGATCATAAATTTAAGGTTGGAAAAATCTTGGAAGCCAATGAATCTAATATCTTCATTTTATAGATAAAAAACTGAGGCTCAGGAAAATTAAGTGGCACACAATTAGCAAAGCTTCAGAGAGACCATTTGAAACCAGATCTTCTGACCCCAAAATTAATTTTCTTTCTATTGTCTCCACTTCCAGATCTTCAATACTTAGAAAAAGGAAAAGAAGTCTTCCATCAAAGTTGGCTTTTATTTGCACCCTATTCAGTCTCCCTCTATCTTCCTGCAGAAAATATCAGCTAATCCATTGTTCAAAGAAGAAATAATGTTTCATTGGATTTTCAGGGTTAACAAATTGCACACATGATAGTAATCTCAGTGCCTTAGGCTCTTCATTTTGCATCAAATGCAATAGAAGCAGGTTTCCAGCTTGGTTGCAGTATTTTGTAAGACTAATGTACCAGCCAGCCATTTTCTTCTGGCCTCCTACAGAAAACTGAATTGGTTCTGCTCATGTATCCAAAAGAAGCTTAAAATTATAATTAACTCAGAATATAAATAGCATTAGACTCTGCATCGGTCAAATAAGTTTCCACCAATCAGCCACCATCTACCCTCCCTCCTCCTTCAAATAACCTCCATCCTATAGAGAGGTTTAGTCTTTTCATGCCATTTTTTGAGTTATTTGGGTTGAAGTATTTTGAGTCTGTTTATTTTTAAAGGCAGGAGAGCATAGGCACTGTCTCACATTTTGTCACAGTCACAGTCAACCATTGAAGGTAAAAAAAAATTAATCTCAGCCAAGAGGCTTTTGCTTAATAAGCAGCCCTAAAAGCCAGGTAGTCAGTGATTAAATGGAGAGTGGAAGGAAGAAATAAAGAAGGTATAAAATAATTTCCTCTTCATATCACCATCATAAAAAAAAACTTTATTTCCTTCACCTATCAGAAAAACATCAGCTCTATGTTTCTGAGAAATTTTTTTCTTTTTAAAATCCCATAGATTCAATTCTATTCAATACATATCTATTAAATGGATATGATTCGGCAGGCACTGATAAAGAGAGAAAGGTCCAGTAAAAAGAATGTTGAATTTGATGTCAAAGGACCTGAATTTGAATCCTAATCTTGGCATACTGGTGACTTTGGACACTTTGAATCCCAGTCCTGCCTCACTGTTGACCTTAATATCTCTGGACACTCCCACTCTTTTCTACAACTGTCTTGCCTCCCAAAACAGAAACCAGATGCTGGAGGATTTAACCCTTTCAGTTCTGTAATTTCCCCTCTTGAGTGCCCTCACCCTTAATGGTGAGAGCCTCACATAGCCACTAAAAGCTAGACCATCTCTAGCAATATTTCACTCTACTCCCCAGAAATTTTATCACTAACTGTACTCCACATACCCCTTTCCATTTCTCAAATCATAATCAAATCAATAATTTCGTTGCAATTGGAAATCTATTTCCAGTCTATGATCTATTTCCCTCCTGCTCCTTTTCATTATGTAACCTTCAAATACCTGTTAACATTAAAAACAAGAATGTCCCTCCCTGGATACCACTCACCTATCTGTATCATCTCCCTCAATTAAAATATAAGTTTCTTGGGGGCAAGGACTGTATTTATTTCTATATTTGTAGAGGGTTTGGTACATAGTAAGTACTCAATAATATTTCTCCCTTTATTCTTTGATTCACTCTATTAGGTAGTGGGAATAAGGACCAAATCATTCCCAAACTCAAAAAAAAAATTGTACATTCTATTGGAAGGTGAAGAATATTCAGACCAGTGAGTTTCATAGCCTCCATTTCTCAAATATCAAATAATTGTGAGTCATTATTATATGTTATCCTAGACAAAATTTGAAAACAGATATTTAAATAGATCCTGAACACTTAAAAGTCAATTAATAATTACACATGGGTTCACTAGCAAGTATGTTGTTAGCATTATTTCAACTTCACTGCTAGTATTTACATAATTATCAATATATGAGAGTTATCAATACATAAGAATTATCAATATAAAAGAGTGCTTTTAAAATATTAATAAATTTGTTTTTCACAACCCCAGGAGGTTGGTGCTGTTGTTACAGTTGAAGGAACTGAGGCAAGCAGAGGCCCAAAGGTACACTGCTGGTGAACATGTGAGACCAAATTTAAAATTTGATCTTCCTGACTTCAGGACCAGAGCTCTAACCACTATACTACCTAGTTTTATCTAATCACCTAGCTGTCTCTCTACTCATATTAGCGTCTCAGATCTCTGCCCTTGGTCCTGTTGTGGCCATTTTTTTTCATGATGAATAAAGACACAGATGACATGTTTATCAACTCGATGTATGTTATTAATCATGGAAGGGTAGCTAATATTTCTGATGATAATCTAAATAATAAGCTCCCAAAAAATCTTGATAAGCTAAAACAAAGAGTTGAACTTAACATGAAAAATAATAGGGATAAATATAAAGTTCCGTAGTTAGGCTTAAAGAATTAACTACTTAAATATAAGGGGTGGGGATAGAATAGGGAGAGATGACTAAATAATGATTTTTTAAATAAACTTGAAATGTTTTAGTTGATCAATGAGAAAATATGAGTCAATTGTGTGACACAGCTGTCAAAAAAAGCTAATGCTGTGAGCCTACATTAATTGCATAAGTATAATGCTCAGAACAAAAAAAGAGATTTTGCTCAGAATAAGATAAATTCCATTATTTCATCATACCTTAGACAAATCATATTTGAAATGGGACTTAAAAACTTAAAGTTCTAAGTTTAAAAGCTTATCCAGTTCAATTCCATTTCTACACATCAGAAAAACAAAGCCCAGAAGTCATTGTCCAAGCTCATACAATTAGCACATTAAAAAATCTGAAATTTGAACCCAGGTCCTCTGACCTCAAGCCTATCATTCATTTCTCTTTTCTCCAGGCATCTCATGTTAGAAGGGAAAAGTGATAAGTCAGAGCTCTTTTAGAGAAGGGGAACCAAAATGAGAAGGTCATAAGAAGAAAGGCTAAGGGAATTGAAGATGTTTAATATCTAGAGAGAAAACTGAGGACAGGAGCAGGAAGAGAGGGGATTGATGAGGTGGCAGGCCACAGTAGTTATTTTCAAAATGCTAAAGTCTTGTTTTCATACAAAACATTATATTTATTTCTTTATAGCACTGATTAAAATGACTAGGAAAAGTTTCAGGAGGATTAAATTTAGTTCACTTATAAAGAAGCTCCTAACAATTAGAATTATTGCCATTAATATTTAATGAAATTGGCTACTTTGGGACATAACTCTCTTTTCTGGTAACTGTTAGTACTTTTTAGAGACATTTTACAGGGAGGAAATTTATGTTTCATGTAAAGGTTTAACTCAAATTCCTTTCTTGTTCAGTCATTTTTCAATTGTGTTTGACTCTTCATAATCCTATTTGGGCTTTTCTTGGCAAATATACTAGAGTGGTTTGCTATTTCCTTCTCCAACTCATTTTATAGATGAGGAAACTGAGGCAAACAGGGTTAAGTAACTTGGGCAGGGTAGCACAGCTAATATGTGTCTGAAGCTAGATTTGAACTCTTGAAGATGAGTCTTTCTGATTCCAAATCTGTTCCCTGTTCCATCTAGCTAACATAAGATCCTTCTTAATTCCATTAAATGCAAACCCTAAACTGATGATTATACAATTCACAAAAGAATGCATTTTGCTAAAATAAGTCATTTCCAAGTCAGCGATCTATTTTTTTTAATGTTTTTGGGTTTTTTTTACTTTTTGTTTTGTTTCTTATTATTTATTTTTTTAATTTTCTTAATTAAAAAAAATTTATTTTTTTCAAACTTAGCTTTCTAGCCAAAGCAATTCTCATGTAAATAAACTCTGTGGTCATGTGTCATCATGGAAGAGCTAAACTGTTTAGTATGAGTGATTAAAAGTCTAAGTGTTGCCCCCATTTCTTCAAAATTCTAGATCTTGATCAATTTATTTAAATTCTGGGCAATCTATCAAATCATAGGTACTTGATCCAAGTTCTTTATATTTCTAGTTCAAAACCTCAGTTAAAGCAGAAAGCCTCTAATAGCACTGCTCCCCAAAGCAACTTCAATTTCAACGAATTATTTGTTGTTCATTCGCTATGGATTCAGTGGAAGAAAGTAAAGAAGCAAACATTTATTAAGCATTGTGCTAAGTCCTTTGCAAATGTTTATCCTCACAACAATCCTGAGAGATGGATGCTATTATTATCCCCATTTTACAGTTAAGGAAACTGAGATTAAGTGCCTTTCCCAGTATCACACAGATAAGGTGTCTGAAATTGAATTTAAATTCAAATCTTCCATAATCTAGGCTCTGTACTCTAATTACTGCACTACATAGCTACCTCCTTTCTAAGAAAGATAAAAAAGAAATATAAGATAACTCTCATCATTAACAAGTTTACAAAATATCTGGAGATCCATGACTAGTAAAACCCAGAAAAGATAGCTAACAGTATGGCACTGTAGGACAGGTCTATGATTAATGTTCAAATAATAGTTATGTGCCACTGGATTTAAGAAAGGGAAAAGATGAGTAAGAATTGGAAGAGTTCATGAAGCCTCTGTGAAGAGAATGGTCCCTGAACTGGGTCTGAAAGGACCAGTACATTTTCATTCATTTCTGATCTATGAGAATAATCAATATTGATGTTGCCTTTTAAGGTTTACGAAGTGCTTCATATCCATCACCTCCTCTGAAGCTCATAACACAACTGAGATGGAACATTTCTGTCTTGGTATTCCCAACATCCTGAACATAGTAAACTCTTGAGAGACCATGTGAAGCAATGAAAAGATCTCTGGATTCAAAGTTAGAAAAAGTGGACCCAAATTTTATTTGGCTCTTTGTCCCAGATCATGAGAGTAGCAAGTGACAAAGTGGGAAATTCAGTTCAGGTCTTCTGACAACAAATCTGGTATTTTTTTCTAATGTACATAGTGAATGAGTCATAACATTCTATGTGATCACTTGAACTTAATCATTTTCACCTCATATTTAATAATACTTTCACCCACTATTTTTGATTCTGCCTTGAGAGGATAAGCAGAACTTAAACCTACCCATCAAAATCATAAAAATAATTTTCATTGCGCAGGGAATGGAGTGCTGAATTTGGAGTCAGGGAAATCTGAATTCATATCTAATCTCAAACATCTACTAGTTATGCAAACCTGGGCAAGTCAATTACCTTTTGTGAGCCTCAGTTTCCTATTTGTAAAATGAGAAACACCCAAAGACTTCTAAAGTAAAGTAAAATCAATAAGGATTTATTAAGCATCTACTATGTTTCAACCACTGTGCTAATGATACAAAGAAAAACTAAAAAGAAAAAGTCCCCGTTCTCAAGAAACTCATACAGCAATGGGGAGGCAACAAGGAAATAACTATATAGGATAAATTAGAAGTAATCTCAAAGGGAAGGCACTAAAGTTTAAGGGAAACTGGGAAAATCTTCTTAGAAGGTAGAATTTTAGCAGAAGCTTGAAGAAGCCAGAAAAGTGCAAAGACAGAAATGAGGAGGGAAAGAAATGCAGGCAAGAAGGACAGACATTGAAAATGCTTTTGGTCAGGATATGGAGTGTCTTGTTCCAGAAAAAGCCAGGAGGCTGGTATCATTGGATCATATAGTACAAAGGAAGTGAGGTATAAAAAGATAAAAAAATGAAGAGATCATTAAAAAGGGAAACCCACATGTACAAAAATATGTATACCAGCTCTTCATGTGGTGGCAAAAAAAAAAGTGAAAACTGAGTGGATGATCATCAATTGGAGAATAGCTGAACAAGTTATGGTATATAAATATAATGGAATATTATCGTTCTGTAAGAAATTATGAGCACAGGGATTTCAGAAAAACCTAGAAAGATATATATGAATTAATGAGTGAAGTGAGCAAAACCAGGAGAACATTGCATACAATAACAGCAACATTGTGCAATGATCAGCTATGATAGGCTTGCCTCTTCTCAGCAATACAATGATCTAAGACAACTCCAAAAGACTTGTGATGGAAAATGCCATCTACATACGGGGAAAAAACTAGAGAGTCTAAATGCAGAAAGAAACATATCACTTTAAATTTTTATTTTTTTTTCTTTCTTGTAGTTTCCCCCTTTTGTTCTGATTCTTTCACAACATAACTAATGTGGAAATATGTCTAATACAATTATGCATATATATCCTGTATCATATTTTTGCTGTCTTGGATGGAGGAAGAAGGAGGAGAAAAATTTGGAACTCAAAGTCTTATAAAAATTAATGTTGAAAATTACTTTTACATTCAACTTGAAAAAAATAAAATTCTATTAAGTGGAAGGAGACAGGAAAGGTAAGAAGCCATGTTATAAATGGCTTTAAAAGCTACAACAGGGGATTGGTCGTTTCCATCTCTAAATCTATGATACTTTAACTTGATCTCCTCTTCTAGGATATACATCCCCCGTTCCTTTAACCAATATTTTTTTATTTCAAGCCCCTTAATAATTCAGGAAAAGTCCAAAACTTCCCACATACCTACAATCCTACGGGGGTGGTGAGAGCTCAGGGTTTCCTACCTGCCTAAATGAAGCTCCCCAGCATCTCAGCAGAGAGAACAAAACCAATTGGATTTTTAAATTCTAATCCTTCCCCACTCGTGACTAAACAATTCAATACAAGTGACTAATTACCCCCGCAATAAACCTGTGACATTCTATGTAGGCAGCCTGTCTGTGCTCTGTTTTAACAGCCCATAGCTATAAATAACATGATTAGGAAGGCACCACATTGCCTTAGATGGAAAGCAAAAAAGAAAAATCACTCTTTCTGATGGCTTAGAAACACATTCAGATTTCATGTCTAAAAGTAAAAATAGACCTAACAAGTGAATCAAATTTGGAAGCTAAGCTGATGTAAGCCGAAAAAGAGGGGAACTGACTTAATGAAACATACTGGAGGAAGATGAAGAGACTTATAAGGCACTGCCTTGGTTCTGCTGCCTGAACAGGCTGGGAAGATAGAAAAAGGGATTTTCCAAAAAAATAGAAACCACCATGCCAAAGCTTTACAGTTCAAAATATTATCCTTATTAAAATCTTTACCAAAAGGCAAATTGAGCAACCTCGCAAGTTTAAGCAAAGGAAAAAATTCATGCAAATTTGGAGGAAGGGGGGAAAAGTCCATTCCTTTTCTAATGTGTCATCAATATTTGAAAAATCTCAATAAAATTTATTTGAATTCTATTAGGCAAGCTAGAAGTCTTCAAATTTTGATTACTACCATCTTTCATTATTCAGAATTTTTCTTACATTATGAAAAATGCCTTTAATTCATAACAGGATCTGTCTAATGGCTGGAGAGCTGATCTTGAAGCTAGTAAAATCTGTGTTCAAATTCTACCCCTGACACAAACCCTGGGACAAGGGACTTAGCCCCTCAATGCTCCAAGTAGCAATCTAAGAGTCTAAGTTACAGAGGCCAATCTGCCAAGGTAGAAAAATTTAGAAATTCTTTTAGCTAAATTCAGTCCTTATTCTCCTGAATTTGGATCTGAGAGCTGGTTGGGTTTTTTTCCTAAATAAAAAACAGAGCCATTTCATGCAGTTATTAACGCTGGGAAGGGGAAGATAAAGAAGACAGCATTATGGGGAAGGGAAAGGGGCTCATAATGGTGATGTATGCACTTAACAAAGATAATGCAAGATTAATAAAGAAATGTATTATTGGGCAAGGACAGCATGGATTTTTTTTCTTGACTATCCCTATTTATTACAAAGGTTTTCTTTGTTTTTTTTTTAGTTTGGGGGGAGAGGGTAAGAGAGAAAAAGAAGTGTTTGATAATTGAATTTTTTAAAAATTCATTAAAGGAATGATTTCCCACCAATATCATTAAAGAACTCCATGTATAGGTACAATTATAAAGAACTCAGGAAAACCTGAGTTGAAATCTGGCCTCAGACATTTACTAACTTATGATCCTAACCAAGTCACTTAATCCTGTTTACCTCAGTTTCCTCATCTGTAAAATGAGCTGAAGAAGGAAAGGGCAAATTGCTCCAATATTTTTGCCAAGAAAATTACAAATGGGGTCATGAAGAATAAAATACAACTGAAATGACTTAAACAATAAGGTTAAGATTTAGTTCTAAAGGAAAAAACAGTGACTTGTACTATGCATGTGACTGGCTTTCCTGCCCCATAAAACTTATCAATCAATAAGTCAATAGTTGGAATTTGATCATCACCTGTCGATTAATTGAACAAGCATGTATTATGCCAAGCACTGTGTTAGGCACAGGAAACACAAATATGAAGAATGAAACAATTCCTACTCCCAAGAAGATTATACTCTAATGGAGAAGCAATCCCTGCTCAATCTGCTAAAGGGATATGCCATATTCACAGAGAAGTGACTGAAAGGAATAGACAAAATACACAGTGACTAGAATGATGGAAGTAGGGAAAATGGCAAGGGGACAACTGGGAAAGGTCTCTTGAAGGAGAAACACATGAACTGAGCCTTGAAGAAAGCTTGGCATTTATTTATTTCTGTTGAACTACTTTCTGAACATTGTGAAAAATAACTTGGATGCCCTACACACACACACACACACACACACACACACACACACACACTTCCTTGCTTCTTTGCAGAAATGGGATGCTATGGGTGTAGAACACTGCATACTATATCAGATTTTTTTCAATAGGTTGGTCAATTCTGCTAAATTTTCCCCTCTCTTTTTTATTCTTTGTTATAATGCATGGCACTCTGAAGGTATAGGGGAAGAAGGATACGCTGGGAAACACATATGATATAAAATATATCAATAATATTTTTGGAGGCAATCAGGGTTAAATGACTTGCCCAGGATCACACAGTTAATAAGTGTCTACAGCCAGATTTGAATTCAGGTCCTGTTGACTTCAGAGCCAGTGCTCTATCCACTGTGCCACCTAGCTACCTCTAAGAAAATTTTTAAAAAGAATATCTTTGAAGAAGGAATGAGAACAAAGGCTCATTTACAAATGACCCCCAAAACCATGTAGAGTTAAACTGAACTTAATTTAGCACTTAAGGAAACTAAGGACTAAAAGTGGAGTATGACTGAATTCAAAAGATTTGATTCAAATTTTGTCTTTCCTGTGTGACATTAGACATGACATATACTCTCTCTGGGACTCAGTTTCCTTTTCTGTAAAATGAAAGGGTTAGACTCAATTGATCACTGAATTCCCTTTCAGTTCTAGATCTAAGATCATACAAAGGGAGGAGAACTGCTCAGTGTCCAAGTAAGAGGAACTGAAATTCTAACCTGGGTCCTCAGATTGTAAAGATCCTCAAAGGTCTTCAAAACCACACTGACTTTCTCCATGTTTATAAATAATACCCTCCTAAGAGGATCTCTTCAAGACAACCCTGTGAGATAGACAGAACAGGTCTTAGGATCTAAATTTTACAAATGAGGAAACTGAGACTCTGTTGAATAAGTAATCTGTCTAAGGTTCCTCAGTGGCAAATTTCAGACTCAGGATTCAAATCCAGATCTTCTAAATTGAAATCTGAAGGATTATGCGTTATACCACACCACATCCTCAGCCTACATAAATTAAATGATCTGAGTATGTGGAAGTGATTCATAATCAGTCCTGCTCCCAGAGCTGCTAAATAATATTTTATTCACTAGTTATACTTTAGAGGATACCTCCCTTGCTTCAGATGCTTAGGAGGTATATGACTCTAATCAAGTTCTTTAACACTTATCTCCCAGAGTTGCTGTGAGGATCAAATACCTGTGAATCTTAAAATATTATATAAATGCTAATGATTATTATTATAATAGTTGAGGAAACAGAACCCTAAAGAGGTAAAATAAATAGCAAGTTAATGGGAGATCCAGAACTAAGCCCCAGTTGCACTGCCTCTTAACCCAGTGCCCAAACTACACCACAACAGATGTTCATGGAATCTCTTTACTCACTTGTCTACACGTATGGAACTAAAATAGCCCAAGTGTATTTAAAAAAAAAAAAAAAAAAAAAACAGGTGTGACTGGTAAAACAGGCATGCTCCATGTAAGCCATTTCATTAAAGAGCCAAAGGGACTCCCAGTATATTTGGGCTTATGCCAACTGGCCTCAGGCAAAGCTTATGCACTAGATTTTAGCTTTATCAGTGACCAGGCAAGTAAGCAGATCTTTAGGGAACAAATGTCCAAGGGATCTAGCTGAAGCCACTTAGAGACTTAGAAGGCTCAGCTTTATTCACACTTGTTAGGCAAATTAGTAGTGACCACAGAGCACAGTCATTGGACACTCAATCAAGGATTTGGGGAAAAGGCAGCAAAGGAATAAATAAAATGATGGCTGTGATGACTTAGACTAAGCTTTTCTTATATTTGAGAATAATACATTGAACATATGGCAATGTATTGCTTTGGGATTTTTTTCCTATATATCCTTTAAGTATATGTTGAATCTCAGGATAGAATATAAGTTCCTTGAGGACAAGAACAATCTCATTTTTGTCTTTGTATTCCTAGCATCTATCAGAGTTCCTAGCACATGGTAGTTTATCACATACTTTGCAGCTGCTCTCCCGGCCTCACTAACACTGAAAGGCTTAGTCTGTGGATGATGGTATCAGGTATTCCCTAGGTGCTAGGGGCCTCTCGGGGGGGATTGTGAAGATTTGGGCAATTGTTATGGCTCATAAACCCCCACCCGTTTCCTTGATTATTCTTGATATTAGTTAGCTAGATTTATTTAGCTTTTAGAAAAAGTATTTAATATAGTAGAAAATGTCAAACCCACAGCCCAAACCCCATACTCCTAAGTGCTCCTGAACCAAATTAAAATATAATGAGTGAATAACAAAATTTTAATAAAACAAAAAATAAATAAAATTTGTTTTATTTTTAATAAAAATAAAATTTAAAAAGGCTATTGTATTTAAACATAAATCACATAAATTTTTTTGTTTTCTAAGTTAATATGTGGCCTGGAGTAATACATATGTATTTGACTTAGACATCACTGGAATTGGTACAAAGCATTCCAAAGTCAGTGACATGCTTTCTCACAAACACAAATTCAGGGGAAAGTGAACTCAGACAAAGAGAACACATTTGGCAAAGAGATAACTCATTGCTTTTAGAAGTCCTTTTCCCAGAGTCCTCAAGAGGTTCCCTTCAGGTGTGTTTTGGCTTTTCTGAAAGTCCAAATCTGCCTTTCCTCATTTTGTCCATCTTACCCTGGTTCTAGTTATAGATGTTGCTGTCTACCATTGCTGTGACCAGACATGATGGGAATAGATAATGACAAATGTTGGAAGAGATGTAGGAAAACTGGGGCACTGATACATTGTTAGTAGAATGGTGAAGTGATCCAACCATTCTGGAGAGCAATTTGGAGCTATGCTCAAAAAGTTATCAAACTGTCCATACCCTTTGACCCAGCAGTGTTTCTACTGGGCTTATATCCCAAAGAGATCTTAAAGGAGGGAAAGGGACCCACATGTGCAAGAATGTTTGTGGCAGCTTTTTATGTAGTGGCTAGAAACTGGAAACTGAGTGGGTGCCCATTAGTTGGAGAATAGCTGAATAAATTATGGTATATGAATGTTATGGAATATTATTGTTCTATAAGAAACGATCAGCAGGATGATTTCAGAGAGGCCTGGAGAGACTTGCATGAACTGATACTAAGTGAAATGAGCAGAACCAGGAGTTGAGTATATGATGATCCACTGTGATAGACTTGGCTCTTTTCAACAATGAGGTGATTCAAGGCAATCCCAATAGACGTGATGGAAAATGCCATCTGTAGTTAGAAAGGGAACTACAGGGACTGAATGTAGATCAAAGCATAATTTTTCAACATTTTTGTTTGTTTTTGTTGCTTGTTTACTTGGGTTTTTTTTTCCTTTCTTGTGTTTTTTCTCTTTACATCAGATTTTTTTGTGTGCATAGCACGACAAATATAGAAATAGGTTTAGAAGAATTGCACATAATTAACCTATATCAAATTGCTTGCTTTCTTAGGGAGAGAAGAAGGAAGGAGAGAGGGAGAAAGGTTTGGAACACAAGGTTTTGCAAAGGTGAATGTTTAAAACTATCTTTAAATGTATTGGGGAAAATAAAATACTATTTTGTAAATAAATAACACAACTATAAAAATTAATAATTACTCTACCCCACTTAAAGTAACAAGATCCTAAGCCCTGCTACCTTTGTCAGGTGAGAGCACATCTCCATGAAATCCATCAGAGATATGTATTAGGAGTAAAAAAGAGTGAGACATCTTTATCCAATCAAAGTATTTAAACTATATGTAATAGGAACCCTGTTTAGTTTGATTGAGGGACTTAGTCAAGCCCTGTAAAGTTTGAATAAGGCAGAGGATAGTTTGAAATCAGAGACTGGGGTATTTAGCAGCTTGACATTAAAAGTCATTATCCAAACCTATAGAATGGTTTGTATAGTAACCTCTCTATAGGGGAATTTTTTGAGGACTCCAGCAAAACAGACTACCAGGATTTGTGAACTATGTCTCAACTATAGATGCAGTTTACTTAAGCTCACTTGCCACTGTACTCTGAATATACATGAAGGAAATTTTTGTATTTTGATCAATTATGCCACAAAGAAGGGGTCATATTCTATAAGTAAGTTTGGATGATTAATTGATATCAATGAAAAATCATCGGGGAAAATAAACTGGTGTGAACTTGAAAACTTTAGGGAACACCACCACTACCTTCAGATGTATCCCCAAGGATCCTGAGGTGGACAAACAACAATCCTAACTGTAGTGACCTGACTTGCCAGTGAGAGTGAAATTTGAGAGAATAAGTCCAAAACCTATAAGTGCTACATGGTAATTTGAAGGATTTTTTTCAGAGCAACTAATGATAGTTGTTTTTCTTCTTTTGAGAACTGCCTGTTTTTCAATGATGTGATTCAAACCAGTTCCTATTATTCAGCGATGAAGATAGTCATATACATCTAGAGAGGCCTGTGGGAACTGAGTGCGGACCACAACACAGCATTTTAACACTTTCTGTGAATATTTCCATGCATTTTGTTTTCCTTCTTAGGTTGTTTTTTCTTCTTCTCTTTCTAGATCTGATGTTTTTTATGCAGTAAGATAACTGTATAGATATGTATACATGTATTGTATTTGTCATATAATTTATCCTATTTAGCATGTATTAGATTACCTGTCATCTAAGGGTGGGGGGGAGGAGGGGAAAAGCTTGGGAAAAAAAAGTTTTTGCAAAGGTCAATGTAGAAAAATCACTCATATGTTTTGTAAATAAAAAGCTTTATTACAAAAACAAAAACAACAAAAAAAAGAGAACTGCCTGTTTTTATCCTTTGACAATTTATCCATTGGAAAATGGTTCTTGTGCTTATATATTTGAATCATTCCCCCCTATATACCAGATATATTAATCCTTGGCCAAGAAAATTTGATGCAAAAAAAATTCCTAATCAACTATTTTGCTTTTAGTTTCATATGTACTGATTTATTTCACTTTTGCAAAAGCTTTTCAATTTTATATAACTGAAATTTTCCATTTTGTCATCTGTGATCTTCTCCCCCTTGTTTGATCAAGAATTCTTTGGCTATCCATATTTACAAAAGGTATCTTCTTCATTGATCCTCTAATTTATTGGTATGCTCTTATATATCTAGGTTATATATCCATTTAGAGTTTATTCTATCATAAAACTGTTTTCCATTTTTTCCAACATTTTTATATGTATCCATTTAGGTGTCTTTGGGCATATCACAAATTATACTACCATGCTCATTTTCTTGTGCATCTTGTATACCTAATGTACTCTACTGATTAACATTTCCTTTTTTTTTAACCAGTACCAAATAGTTCATGACAACATCTTGTAATACAATTTGATAAGTGGTTTTACTAGGCTCCTTCCTCACCTTTTTTCATTATTTCTCTGGAGATTCTTGACTTTTTTGTTTTCTAGATGAATTTTTTTTTCTGACTAGAAGATAGCCCTTTAGTAGAATGGTTTGTAGAGCACTGAAAAACAAATTATTTTAGATAATATTATCATTTTTATATTGACACAGTACAACAGAGATCAATTAATCTCTCTCCAATTGTTTAGGTCTACCTTTATTTCTATAATGAGTATTTTGTTGTTACATTCCTATAAGTCCTTTTGTATGTATTTGTGGATAGATTCCCAAAATATTTTATTATTCTATACTTTATTTTGAATAAAATTTCTCTAATTCTTCCTACTGGTTCTTCTTGCTAATACAAAAAAAGCTTCATGATTTATGAAGGGTTAGTTTATCTTCTACTATTTTGCTTAACTCATTAATTATTTAAATTAATTTCTTAGTTGAATCTCTACTTTTCTCTACATCAAGTCACGTAATTTTGTTTCTTCTTTCCTGTGCTTATTCCCTCAATTTCTTCTTCTTATCCCTTTACTTATTTCTAGAACGAAAAAAAAAATAGTGATGATAATGGATATCTTTGATGTATTGGAAAGACCTCTAGCATTTCTACATAAAATTCTAGCTTTGGGTTTTAGATTGACAATATTTAGCATATTAAGGAAAGGTACATTTATTTTCTTTTTTTATGCTTTTACCATAAGAGGATGCTCTACTTTTTCTAAAGCTTTTTCTTAATCTATTGATATAATCATGAGATTTTTATTATGATTTCAATTGTGTTGTAAATGATCTATCATGTTTATATTTTGTCTAATATTTAATCAGTCCTCTATGTCTGGGTACAAATGCAACCTGACCACAGTACATAGTCTATTTAATACAGCCTCTCTTTACTAACATTTTATTCAATATTTTTGTATTAATACTCATTAGAGATGCTGATGCATATTTTTTTCTCTTCTTTTTCTCTCCCTTGATACCCTGTAGGTATCAAAACTATATTCATAGGAGGAATTTAATAAAATCCTGTCTTTTCTCACATTGGTTAAAAAAATTATATGATATTGAAATCAATTGCTTTTTAAATATTTCTCTGATTTTCTTTTTTTTTCTTGTAGATAGGATTTTTCTTACACAACTTGTCAAGTATTTCAACATTATTAACATGTAGTGGACTTCCTGCCATCTAGGGGAGGGAAGGGGACTGGGGGTAAAATTTGTAATGAAAAGCTTTGTAAAGATCAATGCTGAGGAACTACCCATACATATATTATACAAATAAAAAACTTTAATAAAAAAAAAAAGACTATACGATGATCAATTCTGATGGACATGGTTCTCTTCAACAATGATGTGATTCAAACCAGTTCCTATTGTTCAGCGATGAAGATAGTCATATACATCCAGAGAGAGGCCTATGGGAACTGAATGTGGACCACAATATAGCATTTTAATGCTTTCTGTGAATATTTCCATGCATTTTGTTTTCCTTCTTAGGTTGTTGTTGTTTTGTTTTTTAGATCTGATTACTGTTTCTTGTGCAGTAAGATAACTGTATAGATATGTATACATATATTGGATTTGTCATATAATTTATCATATTTAGCATGTATTAGATTACCTGTCATGTAGGGGTGGGAGGTGGGGGGAAGGAGGGGAATTTCTTGGAAAAAAAAGTTTTTTGCAAAGGTCAATGTAGAAAAATCACTCATATGTTTTGTAAATAAAAAGCTTTTAATAAAAAAAATTAAAATGTTAAAAATTGTTTTAACATGTAATTGGGGGAATAAAATATGATATATTTTTAAATGAGAATGTTGATTTTAGAAAGATATGGAAAGATCTGCATGAAACAAACAAAAATGAAATTAATAGAAGGCAATATTGTATACAGTAACAACAATATTGTTCAAAGAATAACTGTGAACAATAAATTATTTTGAGTAATATAGTGAAACTGATCTATAATTTTCTTTATTTTTGCTTTTCCTGGCTTAGTTATGAGTACCATAGTTAGTTTATAATAGGAGTTTTGTAGGATTCATATTTAATTTATTTTGATCTTAAAATGTTTGGTAGAATTCACTTGTATATATATTTGGTCTTGGTGCTTTTTCTTAGGAACCTCATATATGGACTGTTAAATTTCTATTTCTAAGATAGATTTATTTAGATATTCTATTTCCTTTTCCATTAATCTAGACAGTTCATCCATTTCACCTAAATTATTCAATTTATTGGCATACAATTGAGCAAAATAACCTCTATTCATCGCTTTGATTTCATCTTCATCAATGGCATATTCACCTTTTCACTTCTGATAATAGAGATTTGGTTTTCTTCCCTCTTTTTTTTAAAAAATCATATTCATTGAAAGTTTATCTATTTTATTGTGTTAGTTTTTTTTAACAAAACCAACTCTTGGTTTTATTTAATGAATCAATTGTTTTCTTGCATCCAATTTTATTAATCTCACCTTTAATTTTTAGGATTTCTAATTTGATACTTAAATGGGAATTTTTGATATGTTCTCTTTTTTACTTTTTTTTAAAGTTGCATACTCAATATCTTATTGATGTAAGCTTTTAGAGATATAAATTTTCCACAGATCATTGCTTTTGCTAAAACCTATAGGTTTTGGCATGTTGTCTCATTATTATCATTCTCCTTAATAAAATTATTTCTATGATATGTTCTTTAAACTATTTATTCTTTAAGATTAGATTATTTAGTTTCCAATTGATTTTTACTCTCTGTTTTGGTCTATTATCAAATACAATTTTATTGCATTATGATCTGAAAAGGATGCATTTAGTATTTCTGCCTTTCTATATTTAACTATAAAATTCTTATGCCCTAAACTAAGGTTGATTTTTGTAAAAGTGTCATATACTGATGAGAAAAAGGTACTCTTCTCTATCCTCATTCAATTCTCTCCAGATATCTGTCGTATCTAGCTTATCTAATATTCTGTTCAGCTGTCTTCTTTCTTATTTATTTTTTGGTTAGATTTATTTAGTTCTGAGAGGGGAAGATTGCAGTCCCCCACTATCATAGTTTTGCTGTCTTTCCACCTCTGATTCATTTAGCTTTTCCTTTAAAAATTTGGATGGTATAGCACTTGATGTATGTAGATTTAGTTTTGATATTATTTATCTATGGTGTCTTTTGTCATGATGGAGTATCTCATTTTATCTTTTTTAATTAAATTTATTTTAGCTTTAAATTTGTCTGAGAACATGATTGCTACCCCTGCTTTTTTTGCATCAGTCAAAGCATAATAAATTCTGCTTCAGCCCATTATTTTTACTCTTTTATATCTCTCATTTTTAAATGTGTTTCTTGTAAAACAATATATTGTCTGATTCTGGGTTTTAATCCATTCTGCTATCCATTTTTGTTTTATGAATGAATTCATCCTTTTCACATTCAAAGTTATAATTACAAGTTGTAAATTTCTCTCCATTGTATTTTTCCTCACTGTTTATCTTTTTCTCCCTCTATTTTTAACCTATTTCTCCTCAGATACCTAATTTACTTCTTAACACTGCTTCCCTAATCCACACCCTTTCTTTTTTTTTCTACACATATACACATATATATTTATTATGCACACACACAATTGGACTTTACCTTCTTTTCATGACTATCTTCCTGATAAGAAATTAATCAAGAAGAATGAGGAAGCTTAACTTACTCATGATATGTCACAGATATCTTAGCAATACACCAGAGAGTCATAATACTTGTCCCAGGAAATAATAACTTAGACAAACAGAGGCATACCTCTTCAGGATTTAAGGTGAAAAAACATCTATACATGGCATGTTCAGAATTTCAAAAACAGTACAAAAATATTGAAATTATATTATACACCCCTTCTAAAAATTCCTCCCTTATCTTTTTTCTCTTACCCTCCAATTCTACCTCAAACCTTCTATATATGTATGCTCTTTCAAACTACCCTAGAAATGATAATTTCTTGACCAGCAGGATGATTTCAGAGAGGCCTGGAGAGACTTGCATAAACTGATGCTGAGTGAAATGAGCAGAACCAGGAGTTCAGTATACACAGTAACAACAAGACTATACGATGATCAATTCTGATGGACATGGCTCTCTTCAACAATGAAATGTTTCAAACCAGTTCCAATTGTTCTGTGATGAAGAAAGACATATACACCCAGGGAGAGGCCTGTGGGATCTGAGTATGGACCACAACAAAGCATTTTCACACTCTCTATTGATGTTTTCTTGCATTTTGTTTTCCTTTTCAGGTTTTTTTTTTCTTATAAATCCAATTTTTCTTGTAGAGCAAGATAACTATATAAATATATATATACATATATTCGATTTGTCATGTATTTTAACATAATTAACATGTATTAGACTTCCTGCCATCTAAAGGAGAGGGTGGGAGGAAGGAGGGAAAAATTGTAACAGAAAGCTTTGCAAGAGTCAATGTTGAAAAATTATCCATGCATATGTTTTGCAAATAAAAAGCTTTAATAAAAAAAAGAAATGATAATTTCTTAAGAGTCACAGATAACATTTTCCCATTTGAGAAGAAAACAATTTGACCTTATTAAATATCTTTAAATATGTCTTTCACATTAATCTTATGTTTCTCCTAATTCTTGTGGATCAAATTTTCCATTCAATTCTGGTCTTTTCCTCAGAAATATCACAGTTCTTTAATTCATTAAATATTTATTTTTCCCATGCACGATTACACTCAGCTTTTCTAGATAGGTTATTCTTGGTTGAAAACCCAGCTCCTTTGCTTTTCAGATGATCACATTTTTTACCCTTCAATCCTTTAATGTAGAAGCTGCTAAATCTTGTGTTATCCTGACTATAGCCACAGAGTATCTAAAATACTTCTTTCTACTTGCTTGAGATATTTTTTTCTTGATCTAGAAGTTTCAAAACTTTGTGGTCATGTTCCTGTGAGTTTTCACCTTAGAATTTTTTTCATTCGGTAATCACTGTATTTTTTTTCAATTTCCATTTTACCCTCTAATTCTAAAACTTTAGAGCCAATTTTCCTTAATAACTTCTCGAAGTATAATTCTAGGCTTTTTTTTAGCATAACTTTCAAGTAGTCCAATAAATTGTATATTTTCTCTCCTCTATCTGTTTTTCATGAGAGGTTTTTCAATTAAAAGTTTCATATCCTCTTCTGTTTTTCTCATTCTTTTGATTTTATTTTACTATTTCTTGATTTCATTAGTTTCCCCTTGACCAACTCTAAAATTCAAGAAGCTATTTTTTTCTGAAATTTTTTAGATCTTTTTCCAATTGATTGACCTTCTTTTCATAAGTTTCTTGCATTACTTTTATTTTTTATCCTACCTAGGATCATTTTACATTTTTTAAAAATAGAAATAGCTATTGAGTTTGAATGCAGATCTTAGTCTATGTATGGTCACTTTCTCTTTGCTTACTTTTTTTTTTAAAGTGGCTTATTTCTTAGCTGTTAACTTTATATTAGAGTCAGCTTCTAGTCCTCAAGTGTAGGGGATAGTGTCTCAAGCTTCAGGTTTTTCATGCTATTTTTTTCTGAGCTTTATCTGGTTACCTGACCTCAGGTATTCTCCTCAGGCCCAAAACCACCACTAGGGCCTCAGCAATGGTGTCTCGCAACTGCAGTTCCTTTTGGACCTTCCAGGGGTTGCAAGCTTCTGGGCACCTCCTGCCCCAGAACCAAAAACAGAGGCTCTGCTCTCCTGTGAGTGCCCACCGCCATTAGGATTCTTGTCTTCTGCAACTTAATTCACCTGTGCATGCTCACTCTTCCAGATCCACAGCCATAGGCCAGAGCTATACTTCAAGAAATCATTAAGAAAAATTGCTCTGTTGCTTACTGATTCATAGAATCAGCCCAGAGCTGTTTATACTTCAATCAGGCCCAACCTCCACTCCTGGAGGCAAGATCTTTCTTTCTCAATGTTCTCCCAAATTGTCTTAAGCTGGATCACTGCTTCTTGCCAATTTTTAATTATTTCTACCACTCCAAAGTTCTCTTTAAGGTGTTATTTTTAATTACTTATGGAGCGAATTTGAGAGAGTCTGGTAATTCTTTTCCCACCATCTTCCCAGAATCCTCTCTGTGAATTCTACCCAAAATTATTTAAGTTTCAGGCAATCCTTTCAAGATTTCGTAAAAATATCTTCCACCTTGTCACTTAAGGGACACAAATGAAACCATAAGCAAAGGAGAAAATTAAATAGGCAGATGAGCTAAGAAATTGAATCATGCTGGACTGATAAGGACATTTTCCTGGAATAATTTTCAAAGGTTATTTCAATCACTCTTTTTGGAATTAAAGTAGTTCTTTTTAAAATAGATAAGCCAGAAAAAAAAATATTTATGTTATTTAAGTCAGGTATTGGAAGATCTTTTCCAGAGATCAAAGAAAAAAAAATTGAATGTTTCTAATTCTGAAAAACAGATTGGGCTGAAAATGGAGAAAATCCCATGAACTTTTTTAAAATAATAATCAAAAACACTCCTATTAAGTATTTTCTTTAACATATTTTGAATTTGATGGGAAGTAACTCTTTAGATTCACTTGTCTTTCCAGCAGGGCATTAATGAGTTCATTCAGACCAGTGATTTCATTTGTATAATATAAGCAACAATAGTTCATATTTATATAGAACTTCCTATGTGCCAGGCATTGTGCTAAGCACATTACAAATTTTATCTCATTTGACCTCAACAATAGAAGTTGATGTTCTTATTATATCCCCATTTGACTGATAAGGAAACTGAGGAGCACAGAAATTAATTGATTTGTCCAAGTTCACACAACTAGTAAATATTTGAGATTAGATTTGAAGGCTTGGTCTTCTTGACTCCAGGTCTACAATTCCATCCACTCTCCTACCTAGTTACCTCTAGTGTAGGGACTATCTGCTATGGAAACTCTCTCTCTCAATGCATGTCTGAAGCTCTTCTGAAACTTAAAATCTTGGTGAATTATTTGGAATCTTTTTGAAAATTTTGAGAAATTAAAAAAAAAAAAACTAGAGGACTAACAAATTTTTTCTTTTGGCCTAGAACTATGATTTCCATCTAGATGAGCATGAGAAATTCCCCCCTTAATAAATATTTATTGAATGCTTAGTTGATTATAGTTTTAGAGAGTTGTCTGGGACACTAAGAGACTAGACTTAAGGAAAAGAGAATATAAATAAAAATATGCTAAGCATCATTTTCCCCCCCAGAAAGACATGCTAACATTTACCTGAGCATCATTAGATCTAGAGCTGGAAGGAGCCCAAAGGTTACCTCGTCCAGCCTTTCATTTTGAAGATAACATTTTGAAATAACATTCTACTTATAAGTGTAGTAGAATGTTATATGTTATACTTATATGTAATGAGAAGCATAACATTCTACTAAATTTATATGTAATAAGAAGCATCACACCATAGGGGATATAGAGCTGGTTTATAAAGAGCCACTAACATTTGGGTTCAAATACTGCCTAGACCACATACTGATTTCATGATTCTAAGCAAGTCACTTGACCTCTCAACTGTAACTCTCTAAGGCTATACATTGTATGGAAGATTCTAGACAAAATTTCTTTCCCCCCAGTTATTTAATTTTTATTATTTTTATTTAATTTTTAATTTTTATTTATTTTTTAATTACAAGCAAACCAAGAGATTTTTTTTAATTTGAGTTGTAAATTCTCTGCCTCTCTCCTTTCCCTCTACCCTATTTGAAAAGGCAATAATTTTAATGTAGATGTACAGTCATGTAAAATATTGTCACATTAGTCATGTTGCAAAAAAACAGACCTCTCCAAAAAATAATAATAATTAATTTTTTTAATCCTTCAATCTACATTCAGATTCTTTCTCTGGAGGTAAAGATTATTGTTCATCATGAGTCCTTTGGGATTGTCTTAGATCATTATGTTGATGAGAAGAGCTAAGTCATTCACATCATTGTTCAATATTACCATTATTGGGTACAATGTTCTACTGATTCTGTTCATTTCACTTTGTATTTTCTTCCTAGGTTTTTCTAAAAACACCTTACTTAAATTTCCCATCAGCACCATCCTGTGTCAATGGAACAGAAAGTTAAGTCCTTGTCTCCTAATATTATAATTTGTTCAGCTATTCTCTGTTTTAATAACTATAGGGGGAATAAGCTCAAAGATAAAAGTACAAAAATAGTCAGACATGTGCATAAGAGAATACATATGGCATAGGGCTATTATCTTCTGACTCCTGACCCAAGAAGTTCTTTTTTCCCCTTTTCATGTATAGACTACTCCTCAAATTTCCCTTAGATGAAACTTTATGGTGAGTTATGCCCATGCTTTTCTTTCTTTCTTTTTTGCTGAGGCAGTTGGGGTTAAGTGACTTGCCCAGGGTCACACAGCTAGGAAGAGTTAAGTGTCTGAGCCCAGATATGAACTCAGATCCTCCTGACTTCAGGGCTGGTGCTCTATCCACTGCACCACCTAGCTGCCCCTACCTATGCTTTTCTAGAGTCAATTCTCTAGAGCCCTTCTCTCTTTAAGGGTCCCATTCCCTAAAACCACTAAAACCACTAGTGACTGACCTTTCACATCTGCCTTTAAAGTTCAGTAAATTGATAATTAATATATATTTATTAAGCACCTGCTATGTACCAGGCATTTTGCTGAGTGCTGAGCTTCCTCTATCATTGGTCACTCCTATCACATCCAGGGGACTCTGCCCTGCTCCTACCAAAAAAGACAGAATTTGAGAAAACAGAACAATGAGAGCAAAGGGGTTACCAGAGTGAAATGGGGGAAATAAGAGAATAAAAGCAAGGGCACCACTGAAAAGGTGAGAAATGACTCCTAATTAAGAGCAACTGATTGGAGGGCTTTGTAACAGCACTTTGCTGGGAGGGTTCTCAGGAATTAGCCATGGTGAGCAACAAATGACCACATTGTAGAGAGGACAGAGACCTGAATAGAAGGGTTCAGTCGGGGTCACCCTTGGGGAGAAGAGAGGGCACAATACAGTCTGAGAAGTTAGCAATTAGAAGATGAAAGGTTGGGTTGGGGAGTTATGAGGTACAGAGATGAGTGAAGCAAGAGTTTATTTGTGGAAAGTAAGAGACAAGACTGTGATCTGTGAATATTCATGACTTCAGAGGACTGATGGTGAAGCCTGCTCATAGAAGGTGAATAGAGAAGTGGTAGTCTATGGGTGCTAAACCAAGCATGATTCTCCCTCCCTCTCTCCTTCCTTCTCTGTCTCTCTCCCTCTCTTTCTCTCCCCCTCCCTCCCTCTCTCTCTTTCCCCTTCCCTTCCTCCCCCCATCTTTCTCCCTCTTTTTCTTTCCCCCTTCCTCCTTCTTTGTCTCCTTTCCTCCCTCTCTCCCTACCTCTCTGTCTCTCTTTGTTTCTGTCTCTGTCTCTTTCTATCGCTCTGTCTGTCTCTCTCTTCCTCTCTCTCTTTCCCCTTTCCTCCCTCCCCCATTTCTGTCCCTCTCTTTCTTTCCCCCTCCCTCCTTCTGTCTCCTTTCCTCCCTCTCTCCCTACTTCTCTGTCTCTTTGTTTCTTTCTCTGTCTCTATCTTTGTCTCTGTCTCTGTCTTTCTCTCTCTCTTTTCCCTCCTTCCCCCCCTCTCCCCTCTGCCCCACCTCTCTCTCTTCCTCTCTTTCTCTCTCTCTGTGTTTCTATTTCTGTTCCTTTTCTCTTTCTCCCCCTGCTAAGAACAGTCTATGGCTCTTATTCCATCTCCTCTATCTCCCAATTTCATGCCTTCCTTTATATTTGCAATCAGAGATGATTTACATTTATTGAACAAAATTCTCTGTGGTTGCATTTACCAGAGAATTTGCATGATTTTCACATATACACAGGAGATATCTAGTTGTCTTCTTGTTTGGTATTTACATGACTATTTGTTCTATCATTCAAAGACAAACAATATACTCAGTTGCATTTTTGCAGCTTTCAAATAGGTGTTATGTCTCCCCTCTCCCATTACTTCTATCAAGGTATGAACAGTTAAAGGGTAGAAGGGTTCTTATAGTGGCTGCTCTTTCCAGGAAAATCTCTTTGGATTGGGGGTGAAGAGGTGGGAATGTCCAGTCTGAATGGGGCCAGAAAAATTGAACTGTAATTAAGGTAGAGAAAAGTTATTGGCATATTAATGTTTTCCTAAGAAGAAATATATAGATTTGGGAGCCTCAGGGGTAACGCCAAGACTCCAAGTAGAAATTGGGAGCTTTTAAAGTAGTGTAGGGAACTGGGGAGAATCCAGAAATTAGAGCTTCTGGAGGTGGGATGGGATGGGGACTCATGTGCTCTAATGGAAGAGGGGTTATTCAGGGAATTTCAAAGTTTAGGGAAGAGATGCTGAGCCAAAGTCTAGGTGACTGCAAGAAGAGCAGTTTTTAAGATTCTCTTTTTAGAGATATGCAGCTTGTCCTACATAATTCATGATATTTGGGATAAGAGTCATGGAACTTGTCTGGGTTCTCATCCCAAGTTTTCTAATGACTTTGGGGAAATGACTAGAATACGGAATAGAATATTGGATATAAAATCAGGAAAACTTGGATTTGAATCCAACTCTAATCGTTCATTTCCTTCAATTTATTTACCTGTAAAATTTAGTTTGAGTTAGATGAACTTTAAGTTTTCTTTTTAGGTCTAAAGTCCTTCAATCCTTCCTTCTCATTAGGCTGTGAATGCCTTGAGAGAAGAGAGTACCTTTTTACCTTTTTCTGTATCCCCAGCACTTAGCACAATGCCCGGTAGATAGTAAGCACTTAATAAATGCTTATTGATGTGACTGAACCTAGATTTATTCATTCATTCATTCATTCATTTTTTTAATACCAGGTTAAAAAAAATACCAGGTTTACTTGGCTGTGACTAGGTTCTTGATGAAGATGCCCTCTCATATTAAGTATCATCACTTTTTAGATGCTTTTTCCCAGCATTTAGAAACTGCTAATTCAACCTCCACAATTTATGTCTTCAGATTGTCACAAGTGACCTCTGTAAAAACAAACAAACAAAAAAGCTACCATTTCTTTGGGAGCCAAATCTTAAAAGCAAGACCTGGATTTCAATGCTAGTTGTGACATTTATCATTGCATAACCCTAAACAAGTCACCAGCCTTTATTTTTTGGATCATCAGCAGTTGTGGCTGCTGAGGAGGTAGGGACTGATAGCTGCCAATCATATCAGTAGCACCACAGATCACATCTCCATAGAGGATGCTTCCTAGAGTAATAGCTGGGGGAAGGCATTGGAAGCATTAAAACATGCTTCTGTAATTTTTATGTTAATGCAGGTATAAATTCCAATTCTTTTAATGAATGATAAATCATTATAATATTAAAAAGTATTATAATGAATTATTTATGAATATGATGTGCAGAGAAAAAAAATATAAGGCCACTTATGGGCATTTTACATTTTCCTTTGCTAAATGTGTGTGTGTGTGAATGGATGTATTTTTGTTCAGTGCATTCGACTCTTTGTGACCTCATTTGGAGTTTTCTTGGCAAAGATACTGCAATGGTTGGCCATTTCTTTTCCTAGCTCATTTTCCAGATAAGGAAACTGAAGCAAACAGGTGTGCCCAGGGTCACACAGCTAGTAAGTGTCTGATATCAGATTTGAATTTAGGAAAATGAATCTTCTTCACTCCAAGCCGAGCACTCTTATCTACTACTATGTCACCCATTATTCTGAGTAATCTTAGAAACACGAATTAATGCAAGGTTCTGAATTTAGTGTCACAGAATAATAGAATATCAGGGTTGAAAGCAATTTCAAAGGCCATTTATTCCAAATAATAGGAATGTGCTATACTCTTCCTAATAGATACTCATCTAGCTTCTGCTTGGAGACTTCCAAGAAAGATGATTGATTATTCTCCCCTTTGGAACCCATTCTACTTTTGGATCAGTCTAATCACTAGGGAGTTAAGTTTTCCTTATATAATGCCTTAATTTGTTCCTTTGCCTAGTTCCAGGCAGTTAGATAGAGCCACAAAGCATAGAACAAAGAGACTCATCTTCCTGAGTTCAAATTTAGCCTCAGACACTTACTAACTAGGTGACTCTGGGCAAGTCACTTCACCCTGTTTGCCTTAGTTCCCTCATCTGTAAAATGAACTGGAGAAGGAAATGGCAAACCACTACAGTATCTTGGCCAAGAAAACCCCATGAAGAACCAGAAACCAATGATAATAACTGAACAGCAACAACTTCTTATTCTGCCTCTGTGGCCAGACAAAATCAGTCCACAGGACAGTCTTTTAAAATATACAATATATATGAATATAATAAATGAACAAAATATATAAAATAAATAAATATATTTTAAAATAATTCAAACTAGTTCCAATTGTTCAGTGATGAAGAGAACCATCTAAACCCAGAGAGAGGACTGTGGGAACTGAGTGGTGGTTGACAACATAGCATTTTCACTCTTTTTGTTGCTGTTTGCTTGCAATTTATTTTGCTTCTCTTTTTTTTCTTGTGCAGCATGATAATTGTATAAATATGTCTGCATATGTTGGATTTAACATATATTTCTACCATGTTTAACATATATTGGACTACTTGCCATCTAGGGGAGGGTATGGGGAAGGGGGGAATTGGAACACAAGGTTTTGCAAGGGTTAATGTTGAAGAATTGTCCACGCACATATTTTGAAAAATAAAAAGCTTTAAGAAAAAACTTTTTTTAAAAAAATCCAAATAAATAAAATAATTGTCACTCTAAGCCTTCTCTTTTCTGGGCTAAACATCCACAGTTCCTTTGTCAGATCTTTATATGGCACGATCCCTAGTCTTCTCCCCTTCTTCTTGCCCCTGACAATGTATTTTCAAAAATATGATACTTACAACTTGACACTATATTCTAGGTGTGCTCTAAGCAGGGCAAATCCCAGTAAGAGACAGTCACATTTCTCATATTGGACTCTATACTTTTCTTATAGTCTAGGATCTAATTAACTTATCCTAAATACCAGACACTGTTCTAAATACTGGGTATAACAAAGAAAGGTGAAAGCTCTGAAAGCACTCATAGTCTAGGGACATCAGAAACTATTTTATCCAACGATCTATGCCTAAGCATTCCTTCTCCATCATAAGATCCATGTCCTTCCCAAGTGGTAATTCCCCTGCCTTTGTTCAGAAGTGACTTGAGAAAGCCCATTCCATTTTTGGAGAGTTCCAGATGTTAGGATGTTTTCAGTTACATCAAGCCTAAATGCTTTTCTGTCATTTTCTCCTAGTGCTCTTTTTCCTTCAAATTCTTAGAGAAAACCATTCCCTCATCCCCTACCCCAAATTCTCTGCTCAGGTCATGGAATTATTTTCAATCTTTTCATCCTCTTGGTTGCCTATTCAGCTTTGTCCATGTTCTTTCTAAAACATAATTCCTCAACTGAATAAAGTACTAGAGATATGTTCTGACTATTGCTTCCTGTGTTCTGGACAATACACTTCTCTTAATAAAATCTAAAGTCATATTAGCATTTTTTTAGCTGCCATGCATGCCATACTGTTGACTCACATTGACCCATTCACTAAAAGTTCCAAAGAGAAGGGTTATCCAATCATTCCCACCCAAACCCTGCCACCTTGTACTTGCAGAGTTCATTTGTTGAATGCAGATGAAGGCCTTTCTATTGATCTCAATTAAGTTTAACCTCATTAACTTTGGCCCATTTTAATTTGGCCATTTGGGGATTTTAACTCTACCATCATCCTATCTGTTAGCCCTTCCTCCCAGCTTTATACCATTGGCAAATTTGATGGGGTGTCTTGGATGCAGAGTCACACTGATGATTCATTTTGGACTCCAACTCTACTAAAACGTCAAGGGAAATGTCAAGTTCTTCCCTTGGCTTCAAAAAAGCAACTTCGCAAGTACAGGAAGGGGGAAGTGTGGCTAGACAACAGTTGGTGTGAAAAAAAATATAAGGAGCCTAGAACAAATCTCAAGAGTTGTACACAAAAATGTACTGTCAATGGGAATTAAACACAGGCAAATTATTTCGCATTCATTCATTCATTCATTCATAACCATTTCTTAAGTGCCCACTATGTGCCAGGCAAAGAGCTGGATGTTGAGAATATAAAGACAAAATAGCTCTTGCTCTCAAGGGATTTACTTTCTACTAGAAGGAAATAATGTACACAAATAAAGTATATATGTGTATATACATATACATATGTGTATACACACATATATATGTGTATACATTTATGTTTTATGTATATAGATATAGATATACATGTAGATATATATAAAAATTATATACACTAAAGGGCACTAAAAATGGCATGTACCAGAAAAGGTCTTTTGTAGGAAGTTTCACTTGAATTAAGCTTTGAAGGATAATAAAGAAATTCCAAGAAATAGAAATTTCATGGCTATAGAAATAGCATAGAAAGAATTCATTTCATGACTCCGGTCTCCATGAGTCACGTATCTGTACATTTTTTTAAAGTCTTATGACTAGCTTTATTATTTTCTTTAATAAATCAATTTTTCCTTCTTTGGAAATTAAACTGTCACTCAACTCTGAAATAAACAGCAGGATAATTTTTAAGGGAACAGAGCATGTCTCCATCATATCCTTGATCCATCTGCCAACCCTTTAGTTTGAAACTTCAGGCTTTGATTATGGCAACTCTGAAGTCCCCCGGTTGATTTTGAATACATAATTACCTCCAGGTCTAAAAGAGAGGATTAGCTGGCTTTACTCTAATTGGGTGTTTTTGTCTAGTTGTTAAAAAAAAAAAAAAAAAAAAAAGCTATGGACCACAGAAACCTACGGTGTAGCCAGACAGAAGGCATTCTGAGGTTCAAATATCTTATCTTTGGCTCCACAGGCTTATAAAAGGGAAGAATTGATTGAATGCCAACAAGCTATTACACACTGAGCTGCCCAACCTCTCACAATGACAGAAAGCCTATCATCATTAGAAAAAGCCAAGGAAGGGGTGGAGAAGGAGGGGGTCTTAACGATTCCTGACTGACCTGTTAATGGATGGCCCCATTTGATTTCCCTTGCTTGGTTGAATGCCAGATTTCTGGCACTCTGATCTGTCACAATGCTTTTCATAGGCTTCTGGATTCCTGGAAATTATGAACGGATGAGACCTTTTGCACAGGCTGGGTCTGAAAGAGGTAAATTAGAAATACTAAGGGATGATCAGGCTGTAATAATACACCTTGTTTCCTCCTTCTGCTCTCAAGATAATACTTGGAAGGCTTGTAATTGGTGAGCAAGAGGATTAAACCCATCATTAAAAGGTTGTTAAGGGTCTAAGAGCTGGAGTTCTTTTCAAAACTGTAAAGTTGTCACTCACCTCCTCACCCCTGAGCATCAAATGGCACCAAAGGTCACAAAGGTTTTATTTTTTTCTTTCTTCCTTTCTAGATTTTTTTCTCCTTCCCTTTAACAAAGAGGAAGTTTTTGTATTTTTTCTTTTTAATTGAGCTTTCCTAGTTTGAGATGCTTTCAAGTCAATTCCCCTAACAAATTGTGCAGACCTCATATTTCTAGGTGCTCTCCTCTGTTCAGCTAGGGGCCTCCCAAGAGAAAGGCTTTAGCCTAAAAGTGAATATTATAAAGTGAAATCCCATAGGCAGACTTAATTTGGAAGACATTGTTATTTTGTGAGTATTTTTAAAAAAAACAAAAGTTGTTCATTGTTTCTAGTAGTTTTTTAGTTGATTCTCTAGAAGTCTCTAAATATTCCATCATATCATCTGTAAAGAGTTATTTTTGTTTCCTCATTATTTATTCTAATTTCTTCAATTTCCCTTTCTTCTCTTATTGCTAAAGCTAACATTTCTAATACAATATTGAATAGTAGTGATGATAATGGGCAAGCTTGTTTCACCCCTGATCTTACTGGGAATGCTTCTAGCTTATCCCCATTTCATATAATGTTTGCTAATGGTTTTAGATAAATGCTACTTATCATTTTAAGGAAAACTCCACTTATTTCTATGCTCTCTAGTGTTTTTAATAGGAATAGTAGAGTTGTGAACTGATTCAACCATTCTGGAGAGCAATTTGAAACTAAGCACAAAGAGCTATAAAACTGTGAGTACCCTTTGATTCAGCAGTGTCTCTACTGGGTTTATATCCCAAAGAGATCATAAAAAAAGGAAAAAGGATTCACATATGCAAAAAAAATTTGTAGTAGCTTTTTTTGCAGTGAAAAGGAACAAAAATTGAGTGGATGCCCATCGGTTGGAGAATGACTGAATATGAATGTTATGGAATATTATTGTTCTATAAGAAACAATCAGCAAGATGATTTCAGAAAAGACTGGAATGATTTACATCAATTGATGCTAAGTGAAGTAAGCAGAACCAAAAGAACACTGTACACAGCAACAAGATTATGTGATGATCAACTCTGATGGATGTGGCTTTTTTCAATAGTGAGGTGATTCAAAGCAATTCCATAGACTTGAGCTGGAAAGTCCCATCTTCATCCAGGAGAACTATGGAGACTGAATGTGGATCAAAGCATAATATTTTCATCTTTTTTGTTGTTGTTGTTCTTATTTGTTTGTTTGGGTTTTTTTTCTTATTTTTTTTTCACCGTTGATCTGATTTTTTCATGTGCGGCATGATGAATATGGAAATATGTTTAGAAGAATTACACATGTTTAATCTGTATCAAATTGCTTCCAGTCCAGGAGAAGAGGGAGGGAGAAAGGAAGGGAGAAAAATTTGGAAGGCAAGAATTTGCAAAGGTGAATGTTGAAAACTATCTTTGCATATATTTGAAAAAATGAAAAGCTATTTAAAAAAAACTGAACAAATAACTAAATGTGGACTACTAGATGGTGCAATGGATAGAACATCTCCCTGGAGAACAAAGGAGCCAAGTTCAAATCTAACCTCAGATATTTACTAATTGTGAGACCCTGGGCAAATCACTTATCTTTGATCGCCTGGGGGGAGGGGGAAGTATCTAAACTTGAATTAAAGAAATCACTAGTTTTGGTTTTGAGGAGGGATTACAAATATATTCAGCAGGTATTTGGCGGTTTAAGAACTGCTACTACAATAGCTTCAGAAAAGTTCTTAGCCCAGATTCTGCAAACTTTTTTTTAATATTTTGATAAAATGAAGAATATGGAAATGTTTCACACAATTATAAGTGTGTGACCTATATCTGATTGCTTACCATTTCAGGAAGGTGGGAGGGAAGGGATGGATGGACAGAGGGATAGAATTTAGAACTCAAAACTAAATAAAAATGTTTTTAAAATATTTTATTAATTGCATTGCAGTATCATTGTTTTGCTTTGTTTTCCTGTGCATTTTATTTTATGCATTTAAAAGCTTTATGCAGAGAATGGGTACATAGGCTTCATCAGATTGTTAATACAAAAATAGATTTAGACTCTCTGATCTGAAGGACAAATGATAAAATGTGGTTCTTTCCCCTTGGTAGAAAAGTAGGGGAGATGCGTGCTAAATGTTGCCCATGTTGAGAGATACAATCTGCTGTGTTAGTTGGTTTTGCCCGTTTTCCTTTGTTGAAAGAGAGTTGGGATATTTACTAGGAAATGACTTGTAAAAAGCAAAAAGCATTAATAAAAAATTAATGAACCTTGGTATCTGATTATAAAGAATGTCCCAAGAGGCTTGGTCCACTTTTAAGATTTAATAACTTCAGAAGTGTAAAGGCTACAGACTTAAAAAAAAAAAAACATTTGAGAGATTAGATATTTAAATTTTTGAAATATTGATAGTTTAGAATTAAAATTCAGCGTAACCACTATTTTGTGTTGTAGGTGAGATTATAATCAATTTTTGAACTTTGTAAAAATTTTCATCAGAAGCTGCCCATGAATAGAAAAGGTTGCTTTTATAATTTTAGCTTTAAAATTACCCAAAGAATGAAATTTTGAGGTGTACATGACAGTTTTGATGTGATCCCACAAGGAAAAAAATCTCATGGAGCTAGATCAAGTGCTTAAGGTGGCTAAATAAGAGCACTCCCTCTGCCTTTGATATTGGGAAGTCTGGGGTTCCCCTATTTGATTCTGAATCCATAATTACCTCAGGGTCTAAAGGAAAGGATTAACTGGTTTTACCCTAATTGGGTATTATTGTCTAGGTGTAGGGGAGGAAAGTGAAATTATCACTATGCAATCCATGACAGAGTTTGGTCAAATAAAAAATATTCTATTTAAAGTTCACAAAACTAAATCAGAGTAAAAAAAAAAATAAGGAAACTTTCTAAGATTTTCTTTGTAAGTCTGTAGCAATTAAACTTTTGAAGATATTAAAGCTTAAAACTACACTGAGATTTTTGGAACAATCTTTATGTTACAAGAAGTCAAAGGTTGGAATCCACTAATCAATGGTATCTCCCAAGGCTTTGTGCGGGGAAAAGCTCTTTTTTTTTCTCTATCCTATCTCAATTGGTTGGAGCAACTAGATGGCAGTGGATAGAGTGTTGGACTTAAAGTCAGGAAAATCTGAGTTCAAATTCAACTTTACATACTTACTAGCTTGAGTAGTCACTGTTTACCTCAGTTTCCTAATCTAGAAAATAAATTGAAGAAGGAAACGGTGAACCACTCTAATAACTTGAACAAGAAAACCCTAAATTGTGTCCCAAAAAGTCAGGAATAACTGAACCATAACAAAAGGGATGCTATAGTTGTGAAATGTTGCAGGCACTTTCAGATGAGATCACTTCACTATTAGTTTTCCTATATCCACTTTATTTTGTTTTAAGAGACTTCTTGGGAAGTGGGAATCATCTGTAAATGTTTCCAATATAAAAACAAAAACACATCTATAAATCTTTAAAAGAAGAAAGTGGTAGTATTGGCTCCAGATCTTATGTTTCTTAAGCAGCACTGGTAATGGCTGACTGGGACTCTTACTTCCCACAGATTTCTTTTCTTCCTTACAAAATAGATATTTTTCTTTTTTAGCGTCAGAGAGCTACCTTTAGATAATGTGGTAGATTCTACCATGTTCCTTAAAAAGAACATGAGAATGGTAAAAAAAAAAAAAGTGAACTGTTGGCACTTTTCTCCCCATTTTTATAGTTTTGAATAGAATTTCACTTTGGAAAAAATGTTCATTCTAGTTTATTTTCATGTTTCACTTCATTCAAATCAACACACATTTACTAAATGCAAAGTTTACTTTCTATTGAGGTGCAGAAGTTGCAGTAGAGATGGCATCCTCATCACCAGTCTTAGAGTCCAAATTTGAGTCAGTTTTTGGAGGAAAATAACCCCAAACTAGGAGTCAACAGTATTGAGTCTTAAGGCAATCTTGGTTACTCCTTACCTGAATGGTTTAAGTCAAATTATTTAACTACTTTAGTGCCTCAGATTCCTCAGAAATGAAATAGATATAGTAATACCTGCCCTTCCTACCTCAAAGGGTTGATAGGAGGATGAAATGAGGAGGAGGGGAGGATCTTTTTTTACAATGTGAAGGGGAATATAAAATTGGAGTCATGTCAGTTATGTCCAACTCTTTGGACCCACTATGGAGTTTTCTTGGCAGAATGGTTTACCATTTCCTTCTCCAGCTCATTTCACAGATAAGGAAACTGAGGCGAACAAGATTAAATGACTTGTCCAGGGTCACACAGCTAGGAAGTGTCTGAGGTCAAATTTGAACTCAGGAAGAGGAGACTTCCTGAATCCAGGCACTCTATCCATTAAGCTACCTAGCTACCCATTAGTATTTATCTCAGAGGAGAGGCAGAGTACCATAGGAGTTCCAAAAGCCTTGGAATTCAGTCATTTCACCTCTGATAGACACTTGGCTGTATGATCAAGATAATATATCATTTGTTTTACATGACTGCACATGTATAATCTGGATCAAAGTGCTTGCCTTAATTCCAAGATTCTGAGATTTTGTAAATTTGTGATAGTATACAAATATGGTGGTGGTGAAGGGAACAAGGAAAGGAAGCCTTGGGACATATATGTGTCCATGATGCTGGAATTAATAATAAATGGCTTCTTATAGGGAAAAAAAAGTAGACTAGAGGGAAGGAAAGAATTTGGAACTCAAAAAAATTTTAATGTTAAAATTGTTTTTACATATAATTGGATATATATATATATATTTGCAAATAGAAACAAGTCAACCCAGTCCTGTTAGAAAATATCAGACTGCAGCATGTTCACTTAACCTATCATCAGAAAAAAAAATAAAATAAAATGCTGAAAATAAAAACAAATTTAAGTGAGAAGACATTACTTCAAGCAACTTTCCAGATCTTTTGACTCCAGGACTAGCCATTGCACCTAGCTATCTTTTAACTAAATAAAACAATTTTTTCAATTATTTAAAAGCATTTTTTTCCTGAGAAAAGATACATAAGCACAAACTACTAAAGAGGTCCATGGCACACAAAAACAGATTGAGAAGCCCTGTCATAGTGAATGGAGAGTCAGTCCCAAGGCTGGAAAAACCTGGATTCGAGATCTACATCTCCCTAATGCATCCTCACTATGTGAACACTCAGGACACCAAGCATCTCTCAGGCACTTTTAAGTTACACACGAGTTGCTGCTAGGAATCACTGGAGAGAGTTTCTGATCAAGAGAGTTCCTCCTACAAGTGAAATCATAGATCTGGATACTTAAACGTATGCATGTATTCATATATATGCTGACACAAATGCAACTATACATGTGTGTTGTGTACATATATGTGTAATGTGCTTGCATAAATACAAACATACATGTGTATAAGTACGGTGTGCATATGTGTATATGTTCATATGGATACAAATGTGCATGTGTGTGTTGTGTACATGTGTGTAATATATTCATTTAAATATACAAGTATATGTTGTATGCATTATGTGGTATGTTCATTTAAATAAATATGCATATGTGTATATATTGCATATGTGTGTGGTGTGTTCCCATAAATACAAATATATGTGTATATTATACAAATGCAAACATGCATGTGTATTATATACACATAAGTGTGATGTGTTCCCATAAATTCAAACATACATGTGTATTACATACACATAAGTGTGATGTGTTCCCATAAATGCAAACATGCATGTGTATTATATACATTATATGCATACACACATATGCATTTATGGGAACACATCACACATACATATACATACATGTATGTGTATGTATATATGTATGTGTGTATGTGTATATATGTATGTGTGTATGTGTGTATATACATATACACATACATATATACATATGTGTGCATATGTGATGTGTTACCATAAATGCAAACATGTATGTGTATTATATACATATAAGTGATATGTTCCCATAAATGCAAACATGCATTGTATTATATACATATAAGTGTGACATGTTCCCATAAATGCAAACATATATGTGTATTGCATACATATAAGTGTGCTGTGTTCCCATGAATGCAAACATGCATTGCATTATATACACATAAGTGTGACGTGTTCCCACAAATGCAAACATGCATGTGTATTATATACACATAAGTGTTATGTGTTCCCATAAATTCAGACATGCATGTGTATTATATACATTATATACATGCATACATACATACACATATATATATATGCATTTATGGGAACACATCACATATGCATATATATGTGTGTATACACATATACATATGTATGTATGTGTATGTGATGTGTTCCCATAAATGCAAACATGCATGTGTATTGTATACATATAAATGTGATATTTCCCATAAATGCAAACATGCATTGTATTATATACATATAAGTGTGCTGTGTTCCCATAAATGCAAACATGCATGTGTGTTATATACATATAAGTGTGACATGTTCCCATAAATGCAAATATGCATTGTATTATATACATATAAGTGTGACATATTCCCATAAATGCAAACATGTATGTGTATTATATACATACAAATGTGATATTTCCCATAAATGCAAACATAAATGTGTGTTGTATACACATAAGTGTGTTGTGTTCCCATAAATTCAAACATACATGTGTATTATGTACATATAAGTGTGATATGTTCCCATAAATGCAAACATGCACGTGTATTGTATACACATACGTGTGGTGTGTTTCCATAAATGCAAACATGCATGTGTATTGTATATATATAAATGTGATATTTCCCATAAATGCGAACATGCATGTGTATTATATACATATAAGTGTGGCATGTTCCCATAAATGCAAACATGCATGTGTATTATATACACATACATGTGATATGTTCCCATAAATGCAAACATGCATGTGTATTGTATACAAATAAGAGTGCTGTGTTCCCATAAATGCGAACATGCATTGCATTATATACATATAAGTGTGATATTTCCCATAAATGCAAACATGAATGGGTATTATATACATATAAGTGTGCTGTGTTCCCATAAATGCAAACATGCATTGTATTATATACATGTGTATATACATATACATGTGATGTGTTCCCATAAATGCAAACATGCATGTGTGCACACGTGTATTGATCTTAAAGAATGAGGAGAGGGAGAGATGCTGGTGACATTTAGCCCCCCAGTGTTCTAGGTGACTGCGGTGAGCAAGGCAATGGGATTCAGCAGATGTCTGCTTCGTGTTTATCTGCTGCAGGGTGACCCTCATATATCTCCTGCCTGCCATGAATGTCATCAAGCCCAGTCTGAATTACCCTTTCCCATCCCATCCAAATTCCTTCACTTCCGAGAATGGCCATATAAGGAAGCAGCAGAGCAGATAAGCAGAAAGGAATGGAGAGGCAAGAGGTTACCACTCCCTCCCATCCCCCCTAAACAGAAAAAAGGAGAGGGATTTTTAATCCACCCTACAAAGGAGACACTGTTTAAGTCAACCCAGTCCTGTTAGAAAAGGACATCGGACCACAGCATAGTCATCCAACCCAGTGGTCAAGCCACCTTCCCTGCTAGTCCTTCTGAGGAAGCTGGCACTGGCGGGGTTGGGACTTTTCCTTTCTCTGCAATCATTACTATTCACTGTAATCCATTCGTTCGTAGCACCATTTGCTGGCAACCTGGTCTTCACAACCACTGGACACTGCAGCTGGCATTGAAGTCACTCTCCCCCATTGCAATTTCTTTTTTCCAAATTCCATTTCCATTCAGGATCCAGAAAAATCAAAGCATGTCTGATGCTTAACCAAGAAACCAAGGCGATGTTCTGAAGAGGATGAGGGAAATTTTGGAGGGTCTGAAAAACCGAGACAGATAATAAAAATAAAATGATGCTCTGGCACACAGCTTCCACAAAAGGGAAACAGGAACATGTAGAAAGAGGTCAGAGAGAGCAGTGTGGACAGTGTCTGAGATCTATTGAAGGATCAAGTAGGGGAAGAGAAGGGAAGGGAATAAGCGATTCATGTAGTATGTGTCAGGCATTGTGCTAAGATTAGCTCATTAGATCCTCACAACAACCCTGGGAGGTAAGTACTGTTATCCCCATTTAACACTTCAGGAAACTGAGGCAGGCGGAGTTTAAGTGACTTAATTAAAATCACACAGCTAGTAAGCCCTGGAGGTTAAATTTGAATTCAGATCTTCCTGATTCCAGGACCAATACACTAATCACTTCCACCTAGTAGTCTCAACTGAGATAAATATAAATAAAATTTAAAGTATATATATAAAATTTTGTAATCAAATGCTGTTTTTGTTGTTCGGTTCTTTTCAGTATGTCTGATCTTTTGTGACCTTTTTGGAGTTTTCTTAGCATTTCCTTCTCCCGCTCATCTTACAGATGAATTAACTGAGGCAAACAAGTTGAAGTGATTTGTCCGGGGTCACACAGCTAGGAAATGTCTGAGGTTGGATCTGTCCTTTGAGTCACCTAGCTACCCATACAAATGCTAGTTTTTGTTGTTGTTGCTATTGTCTAATCCTACAGCAGTTAGGTAGTACAGTGGATAGTCAGGAAATGCTCCATTCAAATTTGAGCTCAGATACTTTATGAGCTGTATGACACAGCATGGTCAATTAACTTGGGCAAGCCAATTAACCTCTCTGAGCTCATTTCCACATTCATAAAATAAGAAGAATGGATGGCCATTCCAGCTCTAAATATATTATCATTTGTGAATTTCCCAATGATCCTAAAAAGTATATTCTAGAAGTATTTTTACAGTTGAGAAAACTAAGGATTAGAGTGAACTTGCTCATGATCACAAAGTTAACAAGCCCAAGAAGTAAGATTTGACCTGGGGGTCTTCTAGACTCTTAATCTAGCACCTAGCTCTCAGTTTCTAAGTATCTCACACCATGGTCCCCTGTCCCTTCAAGAGTTAATCCAGGCTAAAGAATTGATCCAGACCAATCATTTGTACACATTTCCCCTCTTTCTCTGTCTCTCCAGATCAATACTAAAAGCACTAGAGTTTATACATATTTTAGGATATTTATTCCAATAGACTTTCTTGGATCCATGATCTCCCCTATGATCCATAATCTTCCATAAATCTTCCACAGAAAATCTACCAAAAGTACTGAAAATCTTTCCCCATTTAGGTATATCTTTCAGCTTTCCTTGGGTGAAATATTCAAGATCCTTTATCCTTGGCTGACCTATCTGCTCAATCTACTCAGAAAAAGATGGCACCCTGACTGAATGCCATCTCGTACCAAAATTAAATTAATTCAAGCCATCTATGTGAAGATATAGGCTCATAGGAATCAATGGAGCAGCTTCTGAGAACAAAACTGGAGGCCCCTCTTGTCAAGAGGCAGAGACAGCTTGGGAAAACTCTGAAAAGAGCTTATTTTAGGGGGATAGGCCCATGACTCTCAGATTTCCCATGGATCTGAAAGATGTTTCTTTCTGGAAAAAAAAGATCTGCTAACAATCTCCCCCAGTGGTCTTCCATTTAGCTTCAGATGCTTATAGAAGATTATGGAACCTCCTTTGTCCTGAGATTCTAGTTCACAGCAAAATGAGCATTGTTAGAGTTTGATGTCCTCATTGGTAGGTCTATTTTTCCCAATGGCAAGAAATCTGGGTGAGTAAAAACTTAGAGGAAGCAACATTGAAAGTTAGCACAGTTGAAATGGGTCAATAGAGAGAAAGATAGACAATTGATAAATGTTAGATAGAGAGATGGGTGGAGAGAGAGAGAGGAACAGAGAGAAAAAGAGGATAAAGAGAGAGGAGAGAGGAAAGAGAAACAGGAGAGAGAGAGAGAGAGAGAGAGAGAGAGAGAGAGAGAGAGAGAGAGAGGAAGAGAGACAGACAGAGACACACAGACAGAGACACACAGAGACAGAGGAGACAGGGAGAGAAACAGAGACAGAGAGACGGGGGTGAGAGGGTGGGAAGAGAGAGAAAGAAAGAAAAAAGAGAAAGAGAAAGAGAGGAGGGAGGGAGAGAGAGGAAGGTAAAGAGGGAAGGAGAGAGAGGGAGGGAAGAAGTGGGGGAGAGAACGGGAAAATTCAACCTCTATTAATCACTGTATGCTGAATTGGTGAAAAATGCAAGTAAGCAAGACAATTCTTCTAGAGATAGGTTGGAATCAGCTTGAAAGAGCTCTCAAGAGCCAAATGTTATTTTTTTTTCATTGTAAACATTTACACCTTGAAAATTAACAAATACTACAAAGCTGGGTTCAACTTATTGTTCTATTTATTTTCAAACTTAATAACAGATAGAGAAAATACTAATAATTCCAAGTAAATTTAAAAGTTAAGTCCTGAGTAATTTTTTTTCAGTCAGTTGTTAAACATTTTGCCAGCCCTCGCCTGATTCCAACCCTTCAGGAGTTTACATTATAGCCCAGGTTTGTACCAGGGGTACTGTCTGAGGTTCCTGAACCTACCTCCTGAAGGAGGGAATGGTTTGGAAATGAAAGGGAAATGAGACAGAGATGAAGTACTGAAGAGAAGCTGAATAATACACTCATAGGATATTGATTTTAGAATCAGAAGATAAGTTTAAATGTTACCTCTACTAATTACTACCTATTGAACTATGGGGAAGTCATATCAGCTTTGGGGGGCCTTTTTTTCTTTATCAGTAAAGTGAGGAACTGATTTCTCAGGGCACTTTCAACTTTGTCCTATAATGTAGGTATGATTCTTACAAGCTGAGACTTGAATAGAATTAACTGACTTTTCTTCTCTATTAGTTGTTCTTTTACCTTGTAAGAAAAAGACAGTGACTCCTTAAGAGATTCATTATAAGAATCATAGAATCTCAGGGCTAGAAGGAAGCTAAGTGGCCATCCAAAACCATACAAGTGATTTTTAAAAATCCCCACCAAAATCACCTATTAATAACCCAACTCTTTTATAATTATTTTTTCCTAATGTTTCTTGACTCTCATCATCAACAACTGCTTGAGTCTGGCCCTGAATGACCTTTTAACTATACAAAAGGCAAAAAAAAAATCCAACTTAATGCATTTGATAATTACTGAACAAGCACTTATTAAAATTCTCCTGTACCCCTGATCTGAAGGCACTTACATTATATGGGTAGAAGGTAGATAACACATGTACAGAAAACTGAACACAGAGCTGATATAAAGCAATTTTTGGCAGGGTGCATTGTAGGATTCCTGTAATAGGAGATATTTGTGCTGACCTTTGAAGGAAGTCATCAATTCTTCTAGGCAAAGGTGAGAAAGGACCACATTCCAGGCATGAGGGATGGCCCATACAAAAGATGAATGTTGAGGGGAGTGTGAATTAGTGTAACTGGAGGATTATAAATGTTTCCTTGTTTATAACATAAGAGGATTAGGATAAAAGACTCTTTGAGTTATAAAATCCAATGAGCCTATAAGTCAATGACATCAAGTCTATCATGGAATCTATCCAGAAATCCCATCCACATACTCTGTTAGCCTGTCTCTCTTGACACATTTTTCAGGAAACAATATGAAAAGCAGTAGTCAGGTTCTTAATTTAGTGAGTAATGGCTCAATCATCTGGAAACTGCCTCATGTTCTCATCTACCTTTTCAAACAAATGATGATAACCCTGATTGTGACTGTCCAAACTATATTGGCAAGCACAGCTAAAAATACATGATTCTCTTGCATTTATTGGGCTCTAACTACTCACACTGTATAGAGAAAGATATCACTCCAATAAGTTATATTGGAAATTAAGTAATGTACATATATCACTTTATAAACAGATTCACCATAGGATTCTCAGAATTTCAGAGCTAGAAACTACCTCAGCGATTATCTTGTCCAGTCCAATAGGGCAAATACCTTTAGAGCAGAGGGACATTTCATTGCTATTTTTCTCTTCCCAGAGCCTAGCATACTGCCTGGAATATAATAGGTATTTAATAAGTGTTTATTGAATAATAGGATGTTATGACATAGATGAGGAAGGGGGTTATAGTAGATAAAGGGCCAAATCTGAAGACAAGAAGACTTGGATTCAATTCCTCTTATTATATATATATATATATATGTATATATATATATATATATATACATATATATGTGTGTGTGTATGTGTATATATATATATATATGTATATATATATAAATATATGTAAAACCTATACTGCTTGCTACTTATGTGACTATAGGTTAGTTACTCAAAGTCTTTGTGTGCTAGCTGCAGTTCAGTTGCTAAAATAAATCAATGGAAGATATTTCCAGTCTAGGAAGGTCCCTAGGCTGATGAAACCAAAGGTCAAGATGTACTCTGGGAGGAGCACACACGTACATAAAGGCACACACGTACATACATGAGCACACACACACACACTCACATCTTCAGAGGAAAAGAGAGAATTATCATGATGCAATGAAAAGAGACGTCTTCAAAATTCAGAAGGGCTCTGTTTGAATTATCTGGGTCCCAGATAACTTTTCAAGACTATATAAATTGTCTACCTGTATTGTTGGTGGAGAGCTAGATGGATCACCAGAAAAAGAGTACCAGCTTGGGAAATCAGGAAGATTCAGTTTTGTGAGTTCAAATTTAGCCTCAGTCACCTAGCTGGGTGATCCTATTTGCCTTGGTTTCATCTGTAAACTGAGCTGGAGAAGGAAACAGCAAACCACTTTGGTATCTCTGCCGAGAAAACCCCAAATGGAATCATGAAGAATTGAACACAAGTGAAAAAGAATGACTTAGCAACAAACTGATAGTGGGATCTTCAGGAAGTTATTTACATCAGAGATGTAAACTCAAATAAAAACAGATCCCTGCCACTGTATAACATTTTTTAAAAACCCCACAAATTAACATTATCTGTTGTATTCTATTTTTTATTTATTTTGTTAAATATTTCCCAATTATATTTTAATCTGGGAAGCATCCTAAGTTTTGAGACAACAATAAGTAAGTCTGATAACTATGTTGTAGATCAATTAAATTTGGTCTAGAAAAAGAAAAACTGATAAAAAAAAGATATCTCATAATTAAAAAGATAGTCATTTTTTAACTTAATTTCTGATCTTTGTGGCAAAATGCTACAATCTTTGAAACATGTATTATGCAATTATTATATTTATTAACAATAAAAAGTAAAAATAGTGCCTTCACTCTGGAAACTACATTTTCATAAGGGGGCTAAAATAAGAATGGAGAAGAGAGGCAATGTTAGAGAGGATGGCAGTAGCAGCTAGTGAGGTGGAAGGGTGGACATGAAAGACTTCCTACAGGAGGAGGGTCTTAAGGAATCCAGGGATTCCTAAATCAGATCCTGGGAGACAGAACATTGCAGACAGAGTAAAAAAAAGTAGTGCTAGCCAGTGAAAAGAAAGATGGGGTGTACTGTAGGAGAAACATATAAGCCAATGTGGCTGTATCCAAGAATAGGTGAAAGATCAGGTAAGAAAGATGGGAAGACAGAAACGAGTTGAGTTGTGAAGAGTTTTAAATATTCAACAAAAGACGATATATTTGCTCTTGGAAATCTAGCCTCGGATACCTATTAGTTCTATGCCTCTGAGAAAATCACCAAACTTTGATTTGCCTCAGTTTCCTCAACTGTAAAGTAAACATAATAATAGCCCTTCTCTTCCAGAGTTGTAGTGAGGATCAAATAAAAAGATATTTGAAAAACACTTAGCAAAGTCCCTGGCACATAGTAGTAGTGATTGTCATGGTTAGTGAAGGTGTTGATCAGTTGTTTCACTCTTTGTTCAACTCTTGGAAATCTCATTTGAAATTTTCTTGACCAAGATACTGTAGTGAGGGGGTAGAGCCAAGATGGCGAACTGCAGACATCGTTCTCTGTGAGCTCCTAAGACATTCCCTCAGACCCAGACAAATTGAGCCTCCGAACTGGTTCTGGAGTGAGGGCTCCACCAAACACTTGGACTACAACATACTTCTATCAACAATCTACTTTGAAAAAACTCCAGAGGTTAGTCTCAGGGGAATCGGCCACTGGCCACGATCAGATGCCAGTGCGCCTGGGGCGGAAGTCGGGCTGTGACAGAGGCAGATTTTAGGCACCTAGGAAGTCCCTGGGAGACCCCTGGGCCACTTTGCTTTGCTTGCGAGCAGGTGCTTTGGCAGATCTGCCTTTGGTAAAGGGTGGATCGAGAGCAGCTGAAAATGTGGTCCTAGAGCGAATCTAGCCCGACCAGCCTCAGACCGGAAGTCAACTTGGCAAACTGCCCCAGGGCAAATTGAAACTGCTGCAGTATTCCCTGCTGGTGACTGATACCTCAACTCAAAATTATGAGTAAGAAGCAGAAGAGAGCTCTCACCATAGACAGCTTCTACGGAGTGAAAGTAGAGCAGTCCCCAGATCCTGAGATTCTGAAAACAATCCCAGTTGAAGCCACAAAGGCGGACTTAAGCTGGTCTCCCTTTCAGAAGGCTTACCTGGAAGATTGCATAAAGAGTCTCAAAAGAGACCTAGAAGAAAAATGGGGAAATAAACTGAGAGCAGTGCAACAGAGATATCAAAAACTGGAAGATAGGACTGGTGAATTGGAAAAAGAAAACAATTCACTGAAAAACAAAATTGGTGAATTGGAAAAAATCACTAATTCACTGGGAAATAAAAATGATGAATTGGAAAAAGACAACAATTCACTGAAAAATAAAATTGGCCAGCTACAAAAGGAGTTAAAAAAGATAACTGAAGGTAACAACACTTTAAAAATTAAAATTGAACAAATAGAAGTAAATGACTCAATAAGACTTCAAGAATCAGTCAAACAAAACCAAAAAAATGAAAAAATAAAAGAAAATATGAAATATCTCCTAGGAAAAACAATTGACTTGGAAAACAGATCCAGGAAAGACAATCTAAGGATTATTGGACTCCCTGAAAGCCACAATGAAAAAAAGAACCTTGATGCTATCTTCCAGGATATCATGAAAGAGAATTGCCCTGATGTTTTAGAATCAGAAGTCAAAATTGGCATTGAAAGAATTCACTGACCACCTCCTGAAAGAGACGCCAAAATTAAAACCCCAAGGAATATCGTGGCCAAATTTCAGGACTATCACACCAAGGAAAAGATATTATTACAAGCTGCTAGAAAAAAACAGTTCAAATACCAAGGAACTGTAATTAGAATTACACAGGATCTGTCAGCTTCCACACTGAAGGATCGAAGGGCCTGGAATCAGATATTCCAAAAGGCAAAATAACTTGGATTACAGCCAAGAATAAGCTATCCAGCTAGAATGAGCATTATCTTCCAGGGAAGAAGATGGTCATTCAATGATACAGGAGAATTTCACCTATTTCTAATGAAAAGACCAGATCTGAACAAAAAATTTGACCTCCAAATACAGAACTCAAGAGAAGTATAAAAAGGTAAAAAGGAAAGAACTCTTGAGAACTATATATATATATACTATAGGTATACTTAAAGAATGAGGGTTATAATTCAATTTTTCTTTGATAATAATGGAAAAGAAATTAGAGGTAAAAAAGGGGGGAAAGGAAGCAAAATAAAGTAAAAATAAAGGAGGTGAAATAAGGCAAAATCTCATAAAGAGACTTAGAAGATCTAACATAATTGAGGGAAAGAAGGGAGGGTGATGAGTATTGTGTAAACCTTACTCTTATTAGACTGGACTCTAAGAGAGTATATCAGACATATTTGGCTTCAAAGAAAGGCCTGACCCTCCTTGTGGGAAGGTGGGAGGAAAAGGAGAAAAGGAAAGGGATAGACTAATAAAAGGATTAGGGGAAAGTTATAAAGGGGAGGGAGAGGTTGTAAAGGGAGGAGGACTGTTGGAGGAGTGGTCATCAAAAATAAAGTACTGAGGAGGGGGGAAGGGAGAGAGGGGAAAGGGAAGAGAAAATCATAACTCTAGGTAAATAAGATGACAGGGAATTCAGATATAGTTATTTTAACTATGAATGTTAATGGGATGAACTCTCCCATAAAACGGAAGCGGGTAGCAGACTGGATTAAAAGCCAGAATCCTACAATATGTTGTTTAAAAGAAACACATCTAAAACATAGAGATACATACAAAGTGAAGGTAAAGGGCTGGAGCAGAATCTTCTATGCTTCAGGTGAACAAAGAAAGGCAGGGGTAGCAATCCTTATCTCGGATCAAGTAAAAACAAAAATAGATCTAATTAAAAGAAATAAGGAAGGAAACTATATTATACTAAAGGGTACCATAGACAATGAAGTGGTATCAATACTAAACATATATGCACCAAGTGGTATAGCATCCAAATTCCTAGAGGAGAAACTAACAGATGCAAGGAGAAATAGACAGTAATACTATATTAGTGGGGGATCTCAACTTTGCTCTCTCAGAATTAGATAAATCAAATCACAAATAAATAAGAAAGAAGTTAGGGAGGTAAACAAAAGGCTAGAAAAGTTAGGTATGATAGATCTCTGGAGGAAATTGAATGGTGATAGAAGGGAGTATACTTTTTTCTCAAGGGTTCATGGAACTTATACAAAAATTGATCATGTTGTCTCATATTTATAAAAATTCAAGCCATTCTCCAATCAATAAATGGTCAAAGGATATGAACAGACAATTTTCAGAGGATGAAATTAAAACTATTTATAGTCATATGAAAAGGTGCTCCAAATCACTGTTGATCAGAGAAATGCAAATCAAGACAACCCTAAGGTACCACTTCACACCTGTCAGATTGGCTAAAATGACAGGAAAAGTTAATGATGAATGTTGGAGGGGTTGTGGGAGGGCTGGGACACTGATGCATTGTTGGTGGAGCTGTGAACGGATACAGCCATTCTGGAGAACAATTTGGAGCTATGCTCAAAAAGTTGTCGGGCTGTGCATACCCTTTGACCCAGCAGCATTTCTATTGGGCTTATATCCCAAAGAAATCATAAAGGAAGGAAAAGGCCCCACATGTGCAGGAATGTTTGTGGCAGCCCTTTTTGTAGTGGCTAGAAACTGGAAATTGAATGGGTGCCCTTCAATTGGAGAATGGCTGAATAAATTATGGTATATGAATATTATGGAATATTATTGTTCTGTAAGAAATGACCAGCAAGATGATTTCAGAGAGGCCTGGAGAGACTTACATGAACTGATGCTGAGTGAAATGAGCAGAACCAGGAGATCATTATACACGGCAACAACAGTACTATATGACGATTAATTCCGATGGACATAGCTCTCTTCAACAATGAAATGTTTCAAACCACCTCCAATTGTTCACTGAAGAAAGCCATATACACCCAGAGAGAGGGATGTGAAATGTGGACCACAACATAACATTCTCATACTCCTTGATTGATGTTTGCTTACATTGTGTTTCCTTTATCTGATATATAGTTTGTGTAGATAAGATTTTTCTTGCACAACAATGATAAGTTTGGAAATATGTATACATATATTCGATTTGCCAATATTTTAACATAATTAACATGTAGTGGATATCCTGCCATCTAGGGGAGGGGTGGGGAGTTGGGGGGAAAAATTTGTAACGGAAAGCTATGTAAGGGTTATTGTTGAAGAATTACCCACACATATGTTATGCAAATAAAATAAAAAAAAATTGATCATGTGTTAGGGCATAAAAACCTCAAAATCAAATGCAGAAAAGCAGAAATAGTAAATGCATCCTTCTCAGATCATGATGCAATAAAACTCACATGTAATATAAGGCCAGGAGAAAACAGACCACAAGTTAATTGGAAATTATATAATCTAATCCTGAAGAATGAATGGGTGAAAGAGCAAATTATAGACACAATCGATAATTTCATCCAGGAGAATGAGAATAATGAGACAACATACCAAAATTTGTGGGACACGGCTAAAGCGGTTATAAGGGGTAATTTTATATCTCTAGATATTGTAGTGATTTGCCATTTCCTTCTCCAGCTCATTTTACAGATGAGGAAACTGAGGCAAACAGGATTAAGTGAATTGTCCAGGATCACACAGTTAGTATCTGAAGCCAGATTTTAACTTAGAGAGATGAGTCCTCTGACTTCCAGGTCCACCATTCTATCCAATGCACCATCTAGTTACTCCTGGCACATAGAAGGTGCTTTAAAAATGTGATTTTTTTTTCCCTTTTCTTTCCCATTTACTAACTGTGCATCTCTGTAGAAGCCACTTCTCCTCTCTTGATCTCCACTTCTTCATCTGTAGAATGAGGCAGTTGAGCTAGATAGCCTCTAAAGCTTTTTTCCAAATTTATGACAATATTTACTATCAGACAGAACTTAAAATATTGGTTGCTTTGGCTGAACTGCTTTTTCCCTCTTTCCTTTTAAATTTTTATTAGAAGAAAAGTCTCTCTGGGAAGAGGATCAATCTCAGGATGGATATATTTTAAAACAAAAGAAATAAATATTTTTAAAATAAAATGAGTGAAAAAATGCAAAATACAGCTTGGTTTAGTTCATTAAAATATAGCAAACCACAGGGACATGAAATTGTAAAATCTTCAGAGATTTAGAGCTTTTTCAAACTTTTCCAAAGTCACACAGCTTGTAAGCTAGTAAGGAGCAGAATCAAACTATTTCAGGTTTGCCTTTCCCTGGCAATAATGCTGGAGTATAACATGATAACTTCCTTGAAATGCAAGAGATCTCATTTTTGTCAGAAGTTATATGCTGATTAAAACTGCTGATAGTCCCCATTAGCAAAGAGTTAGCCAAGATGACATCTCATGTGGATTGCTGGTTTGTGGAGGTGTTTCACCAAACAAAACAAAACATTAAACAAAACAAAAAAAGGCATTGACTGCAAAAGCTTTTTTTTTTTGCCATTGGAAATAAAATATCCAGAGTAGCAATTGAAACAACTTTTTTTTTCAAGTAAAAAAACTCTTGAAAAGCTACAGGAGATCCTTTTTTAAAAATGCTTATTGATTTTAAATCTTTAGGAACATAATCTACAGATTCATTGAAGGCCTCTTTGATAAAGGCAGGAAATAAGCAGGCTTTCTTAAGTACTTATCCAAAAGCATTTAGTAAGCATTTAATAAATAGAGCATAACTCATCTCGATATTCATAAAATTAATGTCATTTATATCCCATTTCATTTTTTTTGTGACTACCAAAAAAGGTCATTGATTCAAATTGAGCTGTTTATGGATTTAAAAAGTTCATGTACTTCTACCTACTTTTTAAATTATGACCAATGATTAGAGACTTGCAGTTTAATTTTCAATTTATTATCTCTTTTAATTGTAATAGCTAACATATTCATAAGTCTTTAAAACTTAAAAAGCCTTACATTTCTCATCTCATTGGATTCTCCAACAGCCATAGGAAAGTAATTGATATAATTATTCTCTTTTTACAGATAAGGGAACTGAGACTCAGGGAGGTGAGGTGTTTTTTGCAAATCATAAATGTAGTAAGTAACACAGGTGAGATTTGCATCAATGCTCTGTAACGCTAAATCCAAATCTCTTCTCCTGCTCCATACTCAGTTTCCCCATCTGTAAAATGAGAGGGTTGAACCAGATGACCTCTGAAAGTAGACTTCTACAACCCAGATCTGGAGGCCAGACCTCCCAGCAGATTTATTTCCTCTCCCCAATTAAAATACCTAAACTAACCTCTAATTGTCCCCAATAGCAAGTGACTTAAAACTGCCAGATACTTCCTCCAGTCCTTGGTGACCCCTCTATGACCTGAGAATCACAGCCAATTTGGCTGAGGGGAAGGGGCCTGGCCAAGGCCCAAATCTCCATATCAGTAGGAATTTGGTTTTCCTTTCTCTTTCAATAGCCCCCATTTGTCCATCCTGAGGGGCTTCTCAGTTTCCTACATTCTCATTTCTATGGTCCTTGATAACTGACCACCCTTAAAGCTTAGACAGGTGTGCCTTTCACTCCCACACAAACAGATGCTGTAAAGGGATTTCTTCTTCTTCCCTCCTTTCCATTTTTCTCCTAGGAAAATGCTTAGCAGAAGGAAGGTCGATTTGGTCTTCATCATCCTAGGGATTTGGAGCTAGTAAGATTTAAACTCAGATCTTTCCAATTTCAGTCCTGGCGATCTATCCACTTTCATAAATGCTTGTTGATTTATTGAGAGAGACAGAGACAGAGACAGAGAGAGAAAGAGAGACAGAGACACAGAGAGACAGAGACAACAAAAGAGAGAGACAGAGACAGAAACACAGAGAGATAGAGAAAGACACAGAGACACAGAGAGAGAGACAACAAAAGAGACAAAGAGAAACACAGAGAGACACAGAGAGAGAGAGAAACAGAGACAAAGAGAAACAGAGAGACAGCCAGCCAGACAGAGATGGGTAGGTAGATAAGTAGATCTGCTCAGAATCTCCCCTTTTTTCTTGACTTTGCTCTACTGCAATGCATGTATATAAGGGCAAGAATGAGGAATGGATTTGTGACTTCAGTGATAAAGCAAAACAGAAGTGACCCTCTACTCATGCAGGCTAGCACCTTCTCCCCTATGTCTATGTGATTCTAATTTCTCTTCGCTTTCTAAGACTCTGTATCTCCCCCTCCTACGGAGGGAAAGTCCCTCTACCAATTTAGGTCAAAACCTTCTTTCATATGCTGGCTATGAAAACCCAAGCATGTCTCTGAGAACTCTCAGAAAAGGTTTCAGGCTGCATTAATAAAGGGAGTTTCCTTGCCCTGGACTATAAGACTCTAAGGCTTACTCTTAGAAACCTGTCTAACAGCAAGTGACTTTCCCAGAGTAATACAGCCAAGAGATGTTAGAATTGATAATCGAACCCAGGTGTTCAGAGCCAGTTCTATGAAACTCCCTCTATGGATACAGCCTGGCACCTTCTCAGTCTAGTGAATAGAGAGATTAAGTGATTAAATGAATAAGAGCCACAGTCAACATTTGTCAAAGGCAAGACTAGAACCCAGGTCTTCCTATCAAAGCACTTTGCAAATCTTAATGCCATGTAAAAGCTAGTTATTATGATAATAAGGTGTCCTTACACTTTTATGAATATGCATAAGTTTCTTCAACATTTGTGATTTTTATGTGGGAATTACATCCACTAATATTACAAAAATAGAATAAACTACCAAAACATCTTCATCTCTAACTCTTCCTTATTTCTTCTGAAGACAACTCCTATCAATGATCTTAAAAAGCTGTGTTGAACCACAATAACCAAAACAAGTCATTATTTTACAGCCAACTTATATTGAAAAGATTCTTCTAGTTGACTGAATTTCTATAGCAGACAAGCCTCCACAAGATTATTCAGGATCAAGGTCAATGTATGGCAAAAGAGTAAGATTTTGGTTGAGATAAAAATGAATATGTGCTTTTTATCAAGATGTAGGGAATTCCCTGTGTAGGAATTCCTTCCACAATGCTCGTTGGCCACTTAAAACAGCTTAGAGCACTGAGGAATGACCATGATTACCTAGCTCATGGGTATCAGAGGAAAGACTTGATTTCCTACTTCTGACATAAACTGGCTGTGGGATCATGGCCAAGTTATTAAACTTTTCATTACTTGCAATAACTGTCTAAGGCTGTAACTTTAAAACAAGTGTCTGCCAGCATGGATGGAAGAACTTTCCACATGAGGGAATTGTCTATATTCCTAAGTTAACAGATAGGTACAGAACAAAACATTTCAATATATATAATAAAAATGTATAACATATTACAATAGTAATGTATGTATTATGCATATGTCATCATTCAATTGTTTTTCAGCCATATCCAACTCTTTGTAATCTCATTTGGGATTGTCTTGGTGACAATACTGAAACGGCTTGCCATTTCCTTCTCCAATTCATTTTACAGATAAGGAAACTGAGGCAAAACAGGATTAAGTGACTTGTGCAGGATGGCAGGGCTAGTATGATTTAAAACCAATCTTAATCCTGATGATCTATTCTCTGAGACTTTAATAAACGCTTGTTTATTTATTCACATACAGATAGATGGAGGGGGGGAATAGGTTAGATAAACAAATAGATAAAATGGATGGATGGATAATGGATAGATAAATATACAGACATTTGTGTATTATACAAATACATATTATCTTTCTCCACCTATGGGCCAATCCCCCTAGAAACTTAAATCAGACTATAAATTGAGTTATATTATAGAAAGTCTTTAGTGGATAAGGCAAAAATGAAAATCATTTTCCAGCTTTGTTTAAAAGAAACACTATTTTCACTAGGACTAAACATCTAAAAACAATACAAGTTTACATAGACAAATTCTCCTCTGTCCCACGTGGTCTAACTTCCAGTTTCTTTCAGCAGGTAAAAAGCCTCTATTGGCAAGTCACAGTCAGTCTAGAGCTCCTCAAAGGATAGAATTCTTTTTCCTGTAAGGTTTACTTGGACCTTGCCCTTTCCTCCTACTCAAATGTATACATTAACACACGTCATCCCACCTCCACCCTATACCAAAATGCTAGATACATAGTTGCTAGCAGAAAGGAAGTGAGCCCTACTGACAGCACGGGAGGTATTAAAAGATCTTCCTTAACTCCGGAAAATTACTCATCGTAATTGAACAAACTTTGCAACAGAGAGGTTTTCTGGGGCTTCAGGTTAGTGTTTACCACCCAGGAAGTATTTAGTAAATAAAATGTTTCCCTCTGCACTCATCTTCAGTTTACATTCAAGGGATCACTTTCTTAAAGAAAAACTTCCTTTTCAGTCAACACTTTGGGGAAAGGCACTTAAGGGGAGGTTGAGATGCTCCCCTAGGACGGGCAGATTCCTAGGTTTACAGTTTGTGTAGTTGGGATAAACAGCCCAAAGATCTTCCCTCTTTCCTTCTGAAAACAATCAATTCTCTTTAGAGCAATTAAACAAGACCAAGCAGGCTCCTATCCAGACATTTGACCAGACTCCCTCAGGAAGAATTTTAGCTTTCTGACTTGTGTTTGACAAGTTCATTAAAAAAAAAAAAAGGAAAAAAAATCTGAGAATCTTAGACCTGGAAAGAGCTTCAGCGCCTGTTTTGTAAGTGAGGACACTGAAAAGCAGAGAAATTAGGCTATTTAAGCAAGGTCATATAGTTAGTGCCTAAACTAAGACCTTTGCTAATCCATCAGACATTCAATGATAATTGGGATGCAGATAGATTCCAGAGATTTAATTTCATTAAGACAGGGAACTCCTTCTACCCAATCAGGTCCTCATTTGTTTTGCCATTTTATAGATTTAGAGACTTGCCACTTAAAACACTGAAGCTAAATTACTTGTTTGCAAAGCACTTTAATAGATCCTATTTCGTGGGATACCCCCCAAAAGCCTGTGGAGCAGTAGTTATATTTTCCCCATTTTACCAGTGAGGAAATTAAGGCTGACAGATTGAAGTGACTTGTTAAGTATCTAAGTCATTCAAATGAATCTTTTTCTCACTCCAATTTTAGCGCTTACCTCTCCCTGTCTCATTTTCCTCATCTATAAAATTTCAATAATACTACCTGCCCTGTGTTCCTTCCAAGGTTAATATTAAAAATTGTCTTTGTGAATTGTAAAACGCTCAATAATTTTAAGGTTATTATTATTAATGATGATGATAATCTCCTCACTGCTCAATCCAATGTCCTTTCTCATCTTCATCTTCCTTGACCTCCCTGCCTCATTTGACACTGCGGACCATCTTATAGATTCACAACCTCACTCAATCTCAAATGTTATTTATTTCTCACTTATTGTCCCATACTTGTTAGTTCTGTCTCCTCATTATTTAGTCCCCTTCTATCAGAAATAGAAAGACATTCTGAGGAAGAGTCAGCAAGTAATATGAGCCAGAAAAGTCAAATCATTGCCACCTCCTTGATCACTACCTCCCTTCAGAGCCAGTAAAAACAGCCTGGAGGCCCTGAGCTCAAAGCCTGGTAATAGGAGTGTCCCAATACCAGTGGCCCTCCTTCCACCCTGAACCTTGCAGCCATAACTGAGATTAAGCCACTCTTAATGATAATGAACCAGACATCCTCTTTGCTACTAACATGAACCATTGACCAAGCAGCTAAGTCTAAGAACCCTGGAAATAGCAATTTTCCCCTAGATTGAAGGTCTTTCACCCACAGCCATCATCCAGGTTTGCAATCCCTGTGGAAAGGAGAGCCACTGCTTGAATGTGCATTTCTCTGATTATTAATGATTTATAACATTTTTATATGATTGTTGATAGCTTGGATTTCTTCCTTTCACATTCTTTCACTATTTATCTATTGGGAAATTGTTCTTAGTCATATAAACTTGAATCAGTTCCCTATATAGTTTTTAATGAAACCTTTTCAAGAGATGCTTGTTAGAAAGATATTCCTCCTCATTAGCTGTTTCTCTTCTAATTTTTATTATATTTGTTTGTGCAAAAAATAAATTTTACATAATAAAATTAACCATTTATCTTGTGTGTTCCTTTCTATCACTTGTTGAGTTATGAGCTTTGCCTTTTATCCATGAATCTGAAACGTAATTTCTTCTTTGCTGCTCTAATTTCTTTATGATGTGACTTTATATCTAAGTCACATATCCCCTTGGAGTTTATTCTTGTACATGATATAATAGGATAGGATATGAGATTTTGGATTAAACCAAATTTTTGCCAGACTGCTGCCCAGTTTTCCCAACAGTTTGTCAAATAATGAATCTCTCCTAAAAGTAACTAAGGCCTTAGGGTTTATAGGTGACTGTTTACTTCTACAGGGTGGATAATTTTTCTGTTCCCTCTGTGACTTATAAAGTCTTAAATTAGATTATGTTAAATTATAGAAATAGTCTTTAGCAAATAAAGAAAATATGAAAATCATTTCTCTAAAAAGATCTCAAAGCTACCAAAGCAAGTACACAGCAGGATGGACAAAAATTGATGTTGCTTCAAAACCAAAGTGGGATTAAGGAAGATTTCCTTTAGGAAATCAGTGTTTTCATGATCCTTGAAGGATATGTATTTGGTGAATAAAATCACTCAACAAACCTATTAAATATCTATTGTGTGTTGCTCAAGATTCTAGGACAACAAAAGCATTCTTTCAGAAAAAAAATGTGCATATATATATACATAGAAACACATCTGCACATGTATAGATAACACATATATCATATGCATCAAATGTATGGGCTTACTAGGAAGGCTTTTAAATGGAAGGTATACTTGAAGTTAGGTTTTAAAAGAATCAAGGATTCAAACAGGCAGAGATGAAGACAAAGCACATTTCAGATATGGGGGACACAGTACAAAAAACTAGGAGAATATCTTTTGTGAATAATGGTCAGAAAGCCCTCTAAAAGGGAATGCAAAATATGTGAAGGGGTTTGAGGTTGGTTAAAACTAATGCAGCTAAAACTGCAGAAGAAAGAAAGAGAGAGAGAGAGAGAGA
>JAJPUD010002233.1:169159-213849 GCA_023553655.1 Myrmecobius fasciatus
AAGAGAGGGAGGGAGGAAGGAAGGGAGGGAGGAAGGAAGGAAGGAAAAGGATGGAGCACTGACCCTGGAGTCAGGAAGATCTGAGTTCAAATATAGCCTCAGACATTTAACATTTACTAGCTGTGCAACCCTGGGCAAATCCCTGAGCCCCACACCAACAACCAAAAAAAAAAGATAAAATGTGACAGAAATTAATGTTTATTAAAAAATAATAATAATAAATGACCTAAGAGTTAGTATAGTAGAGCACTAAGAGAGTAAGTCTTGTAGTCAAGAAGAGTCTAGATTCAAGTCTTCCCCTATTACATATTAAACGTGTGACCCTGGATCACTAAACCTCTCAGTATTCCCAGGAGGTTTTCTAAGACATTAAGTTTCAGAGAAGGTGACCCTCTGCACTGATAAAGTTTCTTGCTGGTGGCTTCCAGTACCTATGAAATCAAAGGCTGGTAAAAAAATGAAAAGGAGAGGGTAGAGAGAAACTAAATACTCTTAAAGAGAAGACGCAAAGGGTAGATTATGAACAAGATTTTTTTCTCTATTTAGAAAGCTTAGAATTATAGTTACAGCTCTGAAGAGAAACTGAGAAATCATCCAGGCTAAGGATTCTTCACCTTTTTTCAGATTATGGATCCCTTTGGTGAAATCTTTGGATCCTTTCTCAAAATCATCTTTTAATTCACATAGTAAATACATAGAGGATTATAAAAGAAATCAGCTATAATGAAATCAAGTTATATATGAAAGTAGATTAAGGACCCCTGATCTGGTCCCTTATCTTACAGATGAGGAAACTGAAAAGCCAAGAGCTTATAATGGACCCTCATGTGGATCTGGGCAGGGAGCAGTCTTCCTTGACATTTTCCTGAATTATTTGGAGGAGAGAGTATAAGGAAACCTCAAAGTTTGCAGGTGACACTCAGCCCTTCTGGGTAGTGAAATGCCAAGCTGACGAAAATAAACTGCAAGGCGATCTCGCCTAGCTGTGTGAGTGGGCAGAGAAGTGACAAATGAGCGTCAGTGGAAGCTACTCTATGGTATAGCTTGGAGGAGAAACTCAGGGAGGGATGCTTAGCAGATGACGTTGGACTGTGAAATCTGAATCATGAACCCAGCAAAGGGATGTTGATGTCACCATGTACTCAGAAGTCAGTCCAATGTATCCTGAAGTCCCAAAGGTCAATCTCATACTGCACCATCAGGAAGAATATAGAAAACAAAACAGAAAGAATAAAGGCTATGGAAAGTCCACACCTAAAATAACTGGAAGTCATTCTAAAGTCATAGACCCTTTAGGATAACTCACATTGTTTAGGGGAAATGAGATGTACCAGTGACCAGAACTATAATTAGCCTTTTTTTGCAATTGGACTAAGTTGTATTCTCAATTGTGGTACAGGTAAGTTCTTCATTCTGTTGAGGAGTTAGAGATCATAGGACTCTGAGTCACTGATGGGGAGGACATAAGGCAGTCAGGCCAAAGGACTCAAAAGTTCTGTAAGTTCTTTCTAAATTTGGCACCTTGAGGCAAAGCTCTGATTATCTTACCGTAGTTACAACTCTGATAATGGTTTTCATGGTATCAAAGGCTACGTGTTCAGGTCCTCAGCACTTCTTGTCTAAATTTTTATATAGGCCTCCTAACTGGTTTTCCTGCTTCAACTTTTCCTTCACAGAGTGATTTTTCCTTTGCATAAATTTGTCATTTGCTTATTAAATAAACTCTAGTATCTTCCTATTGTCTCCAATATAAAATATAAATGCTTCACTTAAGAGCAAACTTGACCCATCTATCTTTCTAGCATCATTATCCATGGACTGCTTGCACTTTGTAATCCAACTAAGCTAGATTCCTCTCTGGTCTTAAAAGATAACTCCATCTCTGATCTCCATGCTTTGCACTAGCCTTTTTTATGTTTAAAATACAATTTCAGCTCTGTCATTTTAGTCGAGAAACTAACAATTCTTATATTATACTAGGAGAGATTTTGAGAACCCAAGACCATCTCCACATCACAAAGAATCATTGGAACAGGACTTTTTAAAGAGTAGAATTGTCTTAAAAAGTGCAACTCACAATGTTTATGCTTAAATGCTCCAAAGTTGCTGGTGGTAGTGGATAGTTTTCAGTCATGTGATTCTTTATGACCCCATTTAAAGTTTTACCATTTTCTTCTCTAGCTCATTTTACAAACGAGGAAACTGAAGGAAACAGGATTAAATGACTAGCCCAGGGTCATAGGCTAATAAGTGTCTAAATCTATTTTGAATTCACGAAGATGTGTTCCCAATTCTATACACTGTGCTAGATATTTGCCCTTCAATGTAACTGAGATCTCACCATTTCAGAAGTTCCCTCCACCTCGACATATTGAAAGTCATCCTTGCCTGTTCATCCTGGGCAACTCTTCCTTTAAATTCAATATATAACCAATATACAAGAGGTCTTCTTTTTCTCCTGACATGTGAAGAACATCAGAAGAGTTTTCTACCCATCTATCTAACCTATCATTTCTCAATATCACCATGCATCTAAACCAATTTTTTTCCATCATAGAATTATTTATGTCATCCTTTATGCTTGTTATTTTTCTATATTGGCTAAATAATGCAGTTTACTCAAACTCCTTGTTTTACTTAATTAATATCACTTCATAATGAATAAACATCAAGCATTATTGGAACTGGGGTTTTCTACATCTTTTCATTAAGCGTGAAATAGTAAAGATGTCTTTTATTGGTGAACATCTCTTACAGAAAACCTACTTGTTCCTTCCTCAATGAGTACAGATTTGATTTGTGACTATATGACTCTCAGAGATTTTGTAGAAATGGAAGTGAGACACATCTGCCAGTAGTTATGGGTATTCTCCCAATTTTTTTAAACATAATTAACATAGTATTAACATAGTTTGAGTTTCTGTTCTTAAGTAAATAAAATTCAGGACAACTTCTCAAGGAAAGAGACATATAATAAAATATTAAGTTCTAAATCTAGGCTTTAGATATCTAGTGAGACTTCCTCATTTTATGGATAAGGAAACAGCCCCAAAGAAATTGCTATTTTTCCATAAATTTTCCTAACTCTCTGGATCTCTCTTTTGCCCTATTCACAGTGCCAAGTAACATTCATCCACTCCCAAATGTGGATGAATAAGCAAAGAAGTTTTTAAGCACTTACTATGTGCTAGGCACTGAATATTCAAATGCAATTTAAAAATTTTTTAATACTTTCAGTTCTGTGATGTTTTGTTTTTATATTATAACATTTACAGATTATTCCCTCTTCTTGAGAGATCTCTTGTAACAAAGTAAAACAGTTAAGTAAAATTAATAATAATAATGCCCTCATCTTAGAGTGCAATGAACACTTTACTTCCATAGCACATCCCACCCAGTATTAAGAAAAAAATAATGGAAATCAATTTTTTCTCTCTTTAACCACTCTCACTCTGCATTTTGCTGTGCAGTTATTTTAACTGTATCTGACTCTTTGTGATTCTAATTAAGGCTTTCTTGGCAAAGATATTAAAGTAATTTTCCATATTCTTCTCCAGCTCATTTTACTGATAAGTAAACTGAGGCAAATAGTGTTAAGTGACTTGCATATAATAGCTAGTGTCTGAAGATGAATTTGAATTCAGATCTTCCTGACTCCCAGATCAATGATCTGTGTCACCTGGTTGCCCCATCAACCCATATATGTGTCTGTCTGTATATATTAGACATACACGCAAACACATATGCACAAGTGCATGCACAGACACACACATGCACAAATACCAAATTAAGACAGTTCCTACCCTGGAGAACCCAAGAAGATTTCATTCAAATAAAGGAGATAATACACCCAGTGGGATTGTGACCTCTGAAAGCAATTTGTGAGTCTGCTGTCTGTCCCCCATGCCATCTTTCCTCACTTATACTTCCTGGCTTCCGACAGGAGCCTTAAAATCCCACCTTCTGCAAGAAGTAGTCCACCTTAACAGCGCTAGTACCTTCCCTCTGAGATCACCTTCCATCTACCCCACATGCATTTGGCACATACAGAGCTGATTACATATTGTAGACCCCACTGGGATTTGAGTTCTTTGAAAGCAAGGAATGATTTTGTTTGTTTGTATACTCACTGACCTTCAACGTTTCTTCCAGCTCAGTCTATGAATTCCAGCTTTGCCATTCACAGTCTGAACCTCAGTTTCCTTGCCTATAAAATTAGTGAATTGGCTCCTAAATTCCTTCTAATTTCTTTCAGCCTATTTCCTTATCTGCAGAAGGAGATGTTTGTAATAGGTGATGCACAAAGTCTTTTCTAGCACCAATTAAAAATAAAAAGATCCTGAAAGACTTGGGGAAAAAAAGACAGATAAAGAAAAAATGGGGACTCTTCTGTCTTTGAGGAGAGGCAGAAGAAATAGGAGGGAGAAGATCGGGTTCTAAAATCTAGAAACCAGAAATTGCCTTAAGGCATTGAAGGTTTGCTTGGGATTTGGGATGTTGCTTTGAAAAAAAATTCAGACCACAAAACTCTGTTCCCTCCAATGTACAGCCTTCTCTTTTGCTTTCTACATGCTAAGTCCTGGATAAAGAGTTGCTAAATCAATTGATTTGTGTGTGTTCAAGTTGTTTTTAAAAAGCTATTTATGAGAACATGATGTACTTCAAAGAAGTTTGAATATTGAACCCCTCCATCCCACCTAACCTCCATCCTGTAAGATTTGATTTATATTGGGAGAGGGAAAAATAGTCTTTTGGGTTTATCTGAAAAACTGGCAGAGGCTTTTGATGAATAATTATGGCAATGTTACTCATTAACATTTAAATTTACCTGAAACAAATTTCTCTGAAACAGAAAAGAGGAAATCCTTTAGTATTATCCTTTAACGTTAAAAAAATAAAAACAAAAAAAAACAAGCACTTATCAGTCATCAACAATGTTCAAAGGTCTGGGAATACAAAAACAAAGAATAAAGTAATTCCAACCTTCAAAAAGCTCACATCCAGTGGGAGATAAGTACAACTAATAATAATAATAATAATTAGCATTTATATAACACTTTTAAGGTTGATAAAATGTTTTCATTTGTCACCTCATTTGCTCCTATATTTGACAAATATGCAGAATAAATACAAAGAGAATAAATGCAAATAAAGACAAGGGAGGAAGGCTACTAGCCATTGGGGGAATCACCACTTAATGATGCTTACTTAACAAATAAGAAGAAACTGGTTTTATGATTTATGGATTCTACTCTCCTCCTTTCTTTCCTCTTCCTCATTTCCTTTCTACTTTCTCTTGCCTTCCTCTCTGTGCTTCTTATTTTAATTCTTGCTTTGTTGAGCATTCATTCCTCCCTAAGGAATCTCAGCTAGGAAATAAAATTGTGCAGAGCAGCTTCATTGACTAATTCCTATGAGGGGCCTGGCTGTGGGCAGGGGTCAGAAGAGGGCCAGGCAGCTGCCTTTTGGATTCACAGTTACTTAGGAAAAGCATCATTGGTAATTTATGGGCTAGTGAAGTGGGTAGGAGGTATGGACCAGTTGCTAGGAGAGAAGGCAGAGGAAGAAAGCATTAAGGATCATAGATTTAGAGCTGGAAGAAACCTTATAGCTTTCCAAGTCCGTCCCCTTCATTTTACAGATGAGGAGGCATCTGTACACAGAGGGATGAAAAGGTTTATCACCTAAGGGGTAAATAAGTCCTATAAGGAGGATTGAAGTTCTGTGATTCTCTCTTCTTTGAACCATTCTGTCCCACATCCCTTTTTATTGAAGATGTGAAAACAGACCCAGAAAGTTTTAAGTGACTTGCACAATCTGATACAGGTAGCAAAGTCAGAATCCACTGCCTCTAGACCAAGTACTCTTTGCCTTGTACTACATTGCCTCAAGGAAAATAGGTCATCATTACCACTGAGCACCAGGCAGTCCTAAAACCCCATCTTTAACTCAGGCAAGTCAGGAACCTTCTGGTTTTCTTTACTTCCTCTACTGTAAATTGCAAACATCATTCCCAAGCAACACCACAAGGTTTGGAGAACAAGAATAAATAATTATAGTTTCTGTTTCTTCCACTAAAGACAGGGTAATATGGAAGGGAAATATAGAACCAGACAATAAAGCATTTATTAAGTGCTCACTGTGTATAGGTGCCATGCAAGTATCATATGGGAACATAAATCACATTTTATACATGAGAAAACCAAGGTTCTGGGAAAGTTCAGTAAATTCCCCAGTCTCTTACAAGTAGTAAGCATCAGAGGTGGGATTTGAAACCAGTTCTTCTTCTTAAGTGGATAAAACCTGAAGTCCACTAGAGATAAAATGATTTGCCCATGTAATTTATCCAATAGATAGAGTAAAAGGCTTGAAATCAGGAAGGTCACAAGAATGGTAAAGTACCAGGCAAAGATGGGATCAAGATTTATGTTGGAAGGGACTCTAATTTTTTTAATCATTATTACTGTTTTTTTATTTTCCCCAGAGACATTTAAAAAAAAAAAAAACTTTTTTGTACTACATGTACATTATTTTTTTTTTTACAAATTTCCATATGAATCATGTTGGGAGAGAAAAAATCAGAGCAAAAGGGAACAAAAGAGAAAAACCCAATGTCTTAAAATCTAAATTAAGTCTCCATAGATCTCTCTCTAGATGTGAATGGCATTTTCTATCCAGCTTATAGGGATTGCTTTGGAACAGAGAACCACTGAGGAAGAACCAAGTCTATAATAGTTGATCATTACACAATTTTGCCATCACAGTGTACAACATTCGCTTGCTTCTTAATGTTTCACAGCATCAGTTTATGTAAGCTTTTCCAGGTTTTCCTAAAATCAGCCTTTTCGGCTGGGACACTGATGCATTGTTGGTGGAGCTGTGAATGGATACAGCCGTTCTGGAGAGCAATTTGGAGCTACGCTCAAAAAGTTATCAAACTGTGCAAACCCTTTGACCCAACAGTGTTTCTATTGGGCCTATATCCCAAAGAGATTTTAAAGGAAGGAAAAGGTCCCACATGTGCAAAAATGTTTGTGGCAGCTCTTTTTGTAGTGGCTAGAAACTGGAAACTGAATGGATGCCCATCAATTGGAGAATGGCTGAATAAATTATGGTATATGAATGTTATGGAATATTATTGTTCTATAAGAAACGACCAGCAGGATGATTTCAGAGAGGCCTGGAGAGAATTGCATGAACTGATGCTCAGTGAAGTGAGCAGAACCAGGAGATCATTGTACACGGCAACAACAAGACTATATGATGATCAATTCTGATGGACATGGCTCTCTTCAACAATGAAATGTTTCAAACCACTTCCAATTGTTCAGTGAAGAAAGCCATATACACCCAGAGAGAGGGATGTGAAATGTGGACCACAACTTATCATTCTCATACTCTTGATTGATGTTTGCTTACATTGTGTTTCCTTTATCTGATATGTCTTTTGTGTAGATACGATTTTTCTTGCACAACAATGATGTTTGGAAATATGTATACATATATTCGATTTGCCAATATTTTAACATAATTAACACATAGTGGATATCCTGCCATCTAGGGGAGGGGTGGGGAGTTGGGGGGAAAAATCTGTAACAGAAAGCTATGTAAGGGTTAATGTTGAAGAATAACCCATACATATGTTTTGCAAATAAAATAAAATTTTAAAAAATAATAAAATAAATAAAATCAGACTTTTCATTATTTCTTATAGAACAATAATATTTCATTTCATTCATTATAACTTATTCAGCCATTCCCCAACTGAGGAATATCCATTCATTTTCCAATTCCTTGCTACTATAAGAAGAGCTGCTACAAACATTTTTAAATATGTAGGTCCTCCACCTGTGCAAGAATGTTTGTGGCAGCCCTTTTTGTAGTGGCTAGAAACTGGAAACTGAAGGGATGCCCATCAATTGGAGAGTGGCTGAATAAATTATGGTATATGCACGTTATGGAATGTTATTGCTCTGTAAGAAACGACCAGCAGGACGATTTCAGAGAGGCCTGGAGAGACTTGCATGGACTGATGCTGAGTGAAACGAGCAGAACCAGGAGATCATCATACACAGCAACAACAGTATTACATGATGATCAATTCTGATGGACATGGCTCTCTGCAACAAAGAATTGTCTCAAACCAGTTCCAGTTGTTCACTGAAGAAAACCATATACACTCAGAGAGAGGGAAATGAAATATGGACCACAACGTAACATTTTCATGATTTCTATTGACATTTGCTTGCATTGTGTTGACTTTCTCTGATTCTTTTTTTTTCTTGTAGATAGAATTTTTCTTGCATAACTTCTCAAGCATTTCAACATTATTAACATGTAGTGGACTTCCTGCCATCTAGGGGAGGGGAGGGGACTGGAGGTAAAATTTGTAATGGAAAGCTTTGTAAAGATCATTGTTGGGGAACTACCCATACATATGTTATACAAATAAAAAGCTTTAATAAAAAAAAATTTTTAAATATTTTTTAAAAAAGAAATAAGCCTATACTATGGTATAGATGAAAATTAAACATTTTATTCAATAATTGGCAAAAAATAAATAAATAAATATGTAGGTCCTTTTTTGGAAGTAACTTTTAAAACAATTCCCTCATTCTACAGATGAGGAAACTGAGACCCCAAAACATTGTTATTTGCTTAAAGGCACATAAGGGAGTATATGGGCAGAGTCCAAGACTTTGGACCTCAGACACAGTGTTCATTCCACAGACTATAAACCTGGAAGGGGTCTTGAAGATCATTTGGACCACCTCCCTAATGATGATCACTAGAATCATGTAACTTAACCAAAGTCAAATGAGCAGTAGCAAATGGCAAAGTCTGAATTTGAACCCAAATTTTCTGACTCTAAGAGATTAGTCTAAGTGATTAATCCATATAATCCATATCCTTTCCCAAATAGGATTAAAGGTGTGGAGCTGGGAAGTCAATCTTGAGAAGTACAGTTTTTTGTAGAGAAAGAATATAACAGTTATCAATGTCAAGGAAAGGGGCAGGTACATGGCCCAATGGATATTTAGTAGTTGGGTGATCCTGCCCCAGTCACTTAACTCCAACTGTCTTCCAAAAGTTCCAAAATAAATAAAAATTCTCAGGTTCTAGCACAGTTTATTTGCTGATGCAAAGATATTTCAGGGTTTGTGTCCATAGTATGGGGATTTAACATGTTTCTTTATAAAGGATGTTAAGCATCTGGTATATAATTCCAGCCTTCCAGTCATATGTTTCTAAATATCTGGTTTGTTGTTCAGTCGTGGCCCCATTTGAACTTTTCTTGGCAAACATACTGAAGAAGTTTGTCATTTCCTTCTCCAGCTCATTTTACAGATGAGGAAACTAAGGAAACTAGGATTTCCAGCCCAATAATCTATCCACTGAGTGCCCTAGCTGCCTTTCTATGGGGCTTAGGGGCTGTTAGATATTGCAACCTGTTGTGAAGGCATTTTTATCACCTTTCTCATCTTCTTTGATTGACTTCAGATAGAAATGCTCTTGGGACAAGTTTGAATGGTGCCATTATTCTTGTATATTAATGTTTGGGGAACCATTGCACACAAGGATAAAATAATTGTTTTTGGAAATTGAGTCAATCCATCAGTAAGCATTTATTAACCACTCCCTAGTGCCAAGTACCCTTCTAATCCCTTGAAGAGAGATTAGCAAACAAAAAAAACAAAAACAAAAATAAAAACCAAAAACAAACCTTGTCCCTTCCCTCAAGAGGTTCACATTGTAATGAGACAGACATATTATATATACTTGCATATACACACATATACCTATATGCACAAACATAGCTATAAATAATGCATATGTGTATGTATATATGTTTGCCTGCATACATGCATATACTCACACAGGGATAATTAAGTAGTGCACTGGGTCTGGAATTAGGAAGACTCATTTTCCTGTGTTCAAAGCTGGCCTCAGACACTTATTCGTTGTGTGACTCTGGTTAAGTCACTTCATCCTATTTGCCTCAGTTTCCTTTTCTGTCAAATGAGCTGGAGAAGGAAATGGTAAATCATTCCAGTATCTTGACCAAGAAAACCCCAAATAGGGTCCTGAGGAGTGTGGAATGATTGAACAACAGCAAACAATCATTAGTCTATCCTGAGGTGGCAATTCTTTTCTTTTTCATTTTTGTATTTCCAGCACCCACGACAGAGCCTGGCTTGATCAATGCTTGTGAACCCTACTACCAGGTAGGACTTGGAGAGTTCTAAAGTCATATCCTTCCTTTCAGGGGTGGTTGCAGGCCCCTGGCCCACTCAGGTTGAGAAATTAATATAGAACAATGTTTCTTCAACTTTTTCTACATGCAATCCCAGGTATAAAGATCTATAAAATAGAAATACAAATCAAACATTTGCTAATAATAAACCATAATTTCAGGACCCCCCTTCAGTTATACCACTCCATATGGGCCCATAGTTTAAGAAGTTTTGTTCTAGAATGCTCTCCCTTTTCACCTCTGCCTCTTAGTTTATTTGGACACTCTCCTCAAATCTCATCTTTCCTGGTACACACCCCCAAGTGGCTGGTATCCTTCCCTTTGAGATTACTTTTCTTTCAACTGCTGGGTATATTATTTTTCCAGGTTACTAATTTCTGTACATGTTGCCTCCCCTATGAGAATATGAACTCCAAGATAGAATGGCAAAAACAGGAATTGCTTTTGCCTTTCCTAGTAGCTCCAGGCCTATCATAGTGCATGGTACATAGTAAGCATGAAAAATTATGAAAATTTGCCATTAAAAAATTTGAAAATTATGGTAAATGAATGTTATGACATTTCTTGCACCAAAAGAAATGATGAGAGATGATTTCTGAGAATGCAGGGTTGGAGGATCTCGTGGAGAGTGAAATGAGCAGAACCAGGAGGATAATCTATACAAAAATATTATTGTCAAGAAAATCTTCTTTAAAGGTCTTAATTAAATTTGATCAAAACAAAGACCAAGCATGTCTCCAGAAGAGTAGGATAACATGTTATTTCCCTCCTGACAGAAAATGACACAAAGTGTAGAAAAACACACATTTTGGGCCTTGGCCCCAGTGGCTTGTTTTGCTTTAATAAAACTTCTTTTATTACAAGGTTGTTGGAGTTTCTTTCCTTTCTTGCTCATTGTTAAGTTGGGAGAGGAAGAAAAAGAAAGGGGTGTAGCAGGAAAGATGCCAAAAAAAAAAAAAAAAAGGTCATTTAAAAATGTCTTCAGGGACAAAAGGGAACTGGTGCAAGGTCAGACAGAAGCACAATCAGGGCAGTTTTGAAAGTAATATTTGGAATTCATTGAATGATTTTAAAAGAGAGCTTGTGGAACCCTCTGTTTGTGCTCTGTGTACAAGAAATGTTCCCTTTTTCAGTGTTTAAATTCAGAATTTTGAAGAAAAAAACAATTAAATCAGAGCTGTTGATCAACTGCTTAGCCAACTGACCTCTTATCCTAAAACAGTCATCCCTGGAAAATCCAAACCCAGACTGATTCAGAAAGATGTTTAAAGCCTAGGGTAATTGTTTACCCTTTTTGTTTTTTTTTTTAACTCACACTGATCCATTTAAAAATATTTATTGAGCTAAAGACCATCTACAATAGGGAGTACACAAGAAGGAGAGGATGCTGTGCTCCTTATCCCCAGATGCTGGCCCAAAGAACTTCCGCAACTAATTGGATAAAGAAAAGTGAGACAGGAAGCAATTGGAGAACAAGGAAGTGATTAACTAGGGCTGTGCTGATTAAATACCGTAGGAATTAAGAGACCTGAGAAATCGTTGAAGCCTGGGGTCAAAGAAAGCTACGAGGAGGAGGGGGCTTGGAGCTAAACCTGAATGGTGCCAGGATTTGTATGAGAAAGTGAGCTCTGGATAGGGTCATCCCACTTTTGTTGCTTCTCAAGTCTCCTAACCCAACGTTAAGCACCTCATAGAGCTTAATAAAAGTGTGTTAAATGATTAATTGATAAGTAGAGGTGAGATGATGGGACATTCTACAATTCTACAGATTAAGAAAATCAATTACATATTATTGGATGGGAAGGGAAGGGAAAAGGGAAGGGAAGGGAAGGTAAAGAAAGGGAAGGGAAGACTATAAACTCCTAGAGGGTGAGAATCACATCTGTTTAATAACAATCGGTCACATTTACATAGGCTTTCCACATGTGCAAGAATGTTTGTGGCAGCCCTTTTTGTAGTGGCTAGAAACTGGAAATTGAATCGATGCCCTTCAATTGGAGAATGGCTGAATAAATTATGGTATATGAATGTTATGGAATATTATTGTTCTGTAAGAAATGACCGGCAGGACAATTTCAGAGAGGCCTGGAGAGACTTACATGAACTGATGCTGAGTGAAATGAGCAGAACCAGGAGATCATTATACACAGCAACAACAGTACTATATGACGATCAATTCTGATGGACATGGCTCTCTTCAACAATGAAATGTTTCAAACCACCTCCAATTGTTCACTGAAGAGAGCCATATACACCCAGAGAGAGGGATGCGAAATGTGGACCACAACATAACATTCTCATACTCCTTGATTGATGTTTGCTTACATTGTGTTTCCTTTATCTGATATATCGTTCGTGTGGATAAGATTTTTCTTGCACACCAATGATAAGTTTGGAAGTATGTATACATATATTCGATTTGCCAATATTTTAACGTGATTAACATGTAGTGGATATCCTGCCATCTAGGGGGAGGGGTGGGGAGTTGGGGGGAAAAATTTGTGGCGGAAAACTATGTAAGGGTTATTGTTGAGGAATTACCCACACATATGTTATTCAAATAAAATAAAAATTATAAAAAAAAAAAAAATAATAAAAAAACATTTACATAGGCTTTGAGGTTTACAAAGGCTTTCTGGAAAACCTACCTAGACTGGTAGGTAGTACAAGTGTCCTATTATCTGAAAAAGGAAGGAACTGAGGTGTAAGGAAGCTAAGTAATTCACCCAGTGTGTTCACCCTGGCAAGTAAATTTCTAAGCTAGATATCCAAACCGAGTATTCTGATTCCAAATCCCAGATTTCCCAAATTGTCATTTTTTAATTTACCTTGTTACTTTCATTTACATTTACTGAAGTGGTGACTATGGGATCAAAAGAATTTTTTTTATTAAAAATGGGAGATACAAGGGCATATTCATCAGCAACAGTAGGGGAAGAAATCTGATGGGTATGAAATGAAGAGAATAGAAGAAGAGAGTGAATGTCTCAGTTTTTCAGTGAGATATTAAATAAATCACTCCTGAAAGTGATTGTTAAAATTTCAATGAGAAATCTACACATCTGGGCTTGATTGTTTCCTTCATTGTCTAGATTTAAGAAAGTGATGGACTTAATAATGCAAATTAAACTTTAAAATATATTATTCTGAACTGCCAGTCATTAAACATTTACTGACATTCCCCTGTGGCTAATCAGAGTCATTTATTAATTCTTGAATTGACTGAAACCCAGTTATAACATATACATGGGGAGAGGAGTAGGGATTGAATCTTATTTCATTGGTATTGGGAAACTCCCAGGTGAGGAAAATCCTTCTATCCATGTACTTGGGCACCTTTTTGCAATTTAATGTCTTACCTTCTGTCTAAAAGAAAAGGAGTTAAGGGAGTTGCCTAAGATGATAGAGACAAAAGTGGGATTTCAGTTGGGTCTTGAAGGAAGCCAGAAGTTCAAAGTCAAAGAGAAGAGGTGGGATATTCCAGGGAAAAGAAATAAAGATGGATTGTCTTTTATGAGAACCAGCAAATACTCAGTCTAACTAAATCAAAGAGCTTGGTGAGTGGACTAAAGCATAAGAAGACTGGAAGTGTAGGAAGAACTTATGAAGAGCATTAACTTCCAGAGGATTTTATATTTAGTCCTTGAGGTAACAGGAGTTTATTGAATAGGAGACTGACATGGTTAGGGCTAACTAAGCTCTAGGAAAATCACTTTGTCAACTAAATAGAGTATAAATCAGAATGGAAAGGGAATTGAGGCAATGAGACAGATTCATGGGCTTTTCCATAGTCCAGTCAATAGATAATGAAGGTCTGAGCTGCAGGGTTTGCTTGAATGGGAAAAAAAAAAGGAAATAAAATGAGAAATGTCAGGATAGAATCAAGAGTAGGTAACACATTAGCTATGTGGAATAAGGAGGAGTTAAGAATGAAGATTATAAAACAAGTGACTGGGAAGATGGTAGTAGTTGGGAAGAGGGGAGGAGTTTTTCTTGGAAAGAAAGATGGAAAGTGCAGATGAAAAAATAAGTTCCCAAAATAAGTTGTTTTGGATGTGCTGAATTTTGAGATGTCCACAGGACACCTAGCCCAAGGTGTCCAAGATAATTTAAAGAAGGTAGTACTAGGACTCAGAAGAGAAACTGAGGCTGGATATATAGTACTGGGAGTCATTGGCCTAGGGATGAAAACTGAACTCATGACAACTAATGAAACCATCAAGGCAGAGATTGTAAAGAGAAAAATCCAAAGGCAAGGGAGTGAGGATGGAGTTCCAGCAAAGCAAACTGATAGGAAGTTAAATAGGAAGAGAACCAGGAGAGTTCAATACAGGGTCACAAAAGCCTGGAAAGTGGAGATAGGTGATAGATGGTCTCAAAAGCTGCAGAAAGGTCAAGAAGTGTGAGGAGTTAAAAAAAAAAAAAAAGCCAACAGATTGAGCAATTAAGGAGTCATTGGTAACCTTGGAGAGAGCAGTTTCAGTTGAATGATGGGGAAGCCAGGTGGCTGAAGGTTTAGAAACCAGTGACCAGAGAGGAAGTAGGGGCACTAAGCATAGCTGAAGAGAGCAGAGGAAAAAAAGAGCTCGTGGTGATTATAGGATCTAGAATTTATTATTATTAAAGATGGGAGACACATGAGCATATCATCAGCAACAGTAGGGGAAGAAATCTGAGGGGTGTGAAATGAAGAGAATAGAAGAGGAAGGAGTGAATGTCTCAATTTTTCAGTGAGATATTAAATAAATTTCCTGAGAAGAAATGAGAGGGGATTCCATATGAAGAGGTTTAGAACAACCATCCTAGAAGAATTTTTAAAAGACCAGTTTGCTGCAGTGAGAGTATGTAACACACGTGTGTAATGGTCCAAATCCTATGGGAAGTCCTATGACTTTCCAGAGCCATTTGGCAGTATGTAAATAAGATGGAAAGAGGTATGGGGGGTGGGGAGGTATTGAAGGTAGTACCGAGTGGAATTGGTTCCCCAAGGGGATTAAGATTGGGAAGGGAGGAGATTATAGTTTTTTCAAGGGACAAATGGCCTGGGAAAGAGGGGAGAGGTAGAGATTGGAAGTGAGTTAGAGACTCAGAAAATCCTATTATGATTGGATCATTTAAGGTAAGGGAAAGGGCCAGAGAGACCTCCATTCAATACAAATGTAAATTGCAGCGGTGGCCAAGCCTTCAAAGGTGAGATTCAAGGTATAGTCCGGGAAAATTTAAGAGAGAGCTTTAGGAGAAAGGGAGTAATAGTTGGAGATTATCTTCTTTTCAAACACCAATTTCCCCCTCTGCCCCAAGCTTTACCCCAGAAAAGGAAATCTCTTTTAGGAGCATCTTCTGTACACCTCCCTCCCTTCTCTGCAGTAGTTGGGAGCTTATGGACTAGCAATATTGCCTTTCAGATTCAATTGAAGTATTTATTTTGATGATCTGCTTTCCACCCTCCCTCCCAAGAGACACCTTGCTTTTTAGATATTTGTTAAAAGAAGTAGTTCAAAAGGTAGTGAAGTGGGAAATGAAGGTGATTTAACAATAGAGATCAATAATTGTTTTTGAATGCATACCAAAAAAAAAGGAAATTTATTTGGTTGTCTAAACATTTTCACCAGCCATAACTGACAAAGCATTTTCATTTTTTTGTAGCTTGATATTTTATTGTACTGACTTCTCCCTGCCCTTGCTCCCCCTCCACAGTTTTGTTCTTTTCAATTATAACCCTAATCCCAAATATTTGCAGTCTGCAGCGCATTTTATCTGTACCCTCTGCCCCTCCCTCAGTGATCCCCATCCAAACCAATTGCAGCGCCTTCCCCTCCCGATCCCCATTGCCCCTTCCAGGAAGCCCTGGCTAGGTAAAGCTTCCCTGAGACAAAGCCCCAGCTAATGAGGAGAGCAGGTGTGGGGTCTCCAGTGCTACCCAGCCGGCAAAGGTTGCTGTAGTAACCAGCCTTAGGCTCCATTCAGGAAGCGAGAGCGACTCCAAGATTCCAAATTATCTCTTTCACTTGTTGACCTGGGAGCACAAAGAACAAGGGGACCCATGGTGTGGGGGAAAGGAGGGGGGAGAAGAGGAAAGGGGGAATAAGGGAGAGGGAAGGATTAGAGAGAAGGGAGGAGGGGCATACTGCCAGTTACAATCCTCCACTCTGCAGAGAAAATAGAGACGGAGAGAAAAGAAATCCTTGTATTTTCTGGGCTTATGTGAAGTACAGTTTTTGTTTTTTTTTAATATATATATATTCATCATCAATTTAATACCGATCCATTTTATTGGGCGAAGGGGAAAGGGACTAGAGTCTAGTGTTGGGCAGCCTTGAGACCATTGGCCAGGGAGGGGCAAGAGTCTAAACGGCCCTAACTTTACAAGGACCTTTTACCACAGGTTGCCTTTTCTCCCTCCTTTATTAGGACCCGCCAACAGTGAGCATTTGCTACCAATTTATTGGAAACTTTTTCACAGCTTGAGCTACTTAAAAGCAGGCTGGCTCCTTCTCCCCCCCCCAAAAAAAAAAGCCCAAACCGACAAAGTGGGAAGGAGGGGGGGATGCTGGCTTAATGGGCTGGGTGCTCAATTATGCTCAACAAGTCCGGCTCACACTGTGACCCTGCGCGGCTTCCTGCTATTCAGATGTGTTACTTCCCCTTTGGGGTAATGGCTTATGGCACAGGGCCAGAAAACATTATTAATTTCAGAAGGGGACTGACAGAACAACAAACCCACAGTCAAAGGAGAGGAAGTGCTGGGGAGGCCATCTGTTGGCTGTGGCGGAGCAGTAGGAACTCAATCTCTGTGGGTTCTGGGAGGAAAGGAGATTGATAATCCACAAAGAGGAAGTTGGCTAAATTTATCCACAGACCATATTAAAAGAAGGAGAGAAGAAAGAGAGGGGGGAAGAGGGAGAAAGGAGAAGGCATGTAGAAGAGGGAGAGAGAAAAATAAGAAATAGAAGAGAGAAGAAAGAGAAGAGGACATAGAGAAGGAGGGGGGGAAGTGGAATAAGAAGAGGAGAGAGAAAAGGGGGGAGGAGGGGTAAAGGGAAAGTGGAGGAGAAGTGAGGAAATAAAAGCATAGAGAGAGGTAGAAAGGGGAAGAGAAGGACAGAGGGATAGGGGAGACGAAAGAAGGGAAGAGGAGAAATAGGAAGAGAGGAAAGAAATAGCATAGAGGGAAGTAGAAAGGGAAAAGAGAGGGAAGGATGGAGGGATAGGAAAGATGAAAGAGGGGAAGAGGAGAGAGAGGAAAGTAGGACAGAGGAAAGAGGAATAGCATAGAAAAGAAAAGTAGAAAGGAGGAAGAAGGGGAAGCATGGGAAGCATAGGAAAGATGAAAGAGGAGAGATAGAAAGAAGAGAGAAGAAAGGAGCCAGAAGTCAGGAAAGAGGAAACAGAGAGGAAGGAAGCAGAAAGGGGGAAAGAGGGAAGGATGGAGGGATAGGAGAGATGAGAGGAGAGATAAGGAGAAGAGAGAGGAAAGGAGAAAGATAGGAGAAGAGAAAAGAAAAAGAAGGGAGAGAAGAGGGAGGAAAGAGAAATAGCACAAAAGAGGAAAGTAGAAAGGAGGAAAAGAGGGAAGCTTGAAGGGATAGGAGAGGTGAAAAAGGAGAAAAGAGAAAGGAGGATGAGAGAAAAAAAGAAGAGAAGGAAGGAGGAGAGAGGAGAAAGATGAAGGGGAAAGGAGATAAGAAAGAAAAGATAAAGGAGACTAGGGAGAAGGAGGAGGGAGAGGGAAAGATGAAAGGGAAGGAGAAGAGGAGAGAGAAGAAAGAAGAAAAAAGGAAAGGAGAGAAAAGAAAAAGGAAAGGAGAGAAAAGAGGGAGGAAGAAAAGAGAAAAAGAAGGGAGAGGAAAAAGATGAAAAAGGGAGAAAGGAAAGAGGCAAGAGGGAAAGAAGCAGAAGTGAGGTGGAGAGGAGAGGAGAGAGGGAAGAGGGAAAAGAAGAGAAAGAAGGAATTAAGGGAAAAGAAAGGAGGGAAAGAGGGAGGGGAGAAGGGTGAGAGATGGGGGAAGAGGAGGGAGAAGAAAAAGCCCAACTACTTGGAGCTGCAGCTGGACAGGATATTGCCAGAGCTGTTTGCAGATTTCCACTTTGAACAGGCCCAGTTTAGGGAATGCCAGAAGCGGAAACTGTTCAAAACTGGATTAACACAAGCCAAGTTTAACTGCATCCTCCTTCTCCTTCCCAGCTCATGTGCTGGGCCCAGAGACACTGACCCGGAATGAGAGGCCATTGTTTTCCTTTCAGACACACTTTAGTGGCTTACAAAGGCTTTTTGAGGGACCCAGATTTCATAGTATTTCTGGCTTCCTCCAAATGTCCTGACCTGCCTGACATTACCTATGACACTGGGATTATGGAATCATGGGTTTCTAAACTAGGAATCCTACAGTGAGGCAATCCTTACATTATAGGAGGTATCTGGGTGATGTGAAAAGCATTTGGAGTCAGAGGACCTGAGTTCAGATTCTTCATCTATACCACGAGGAGGCAATTGAGATAGCTTGGCCCTTTTCACTCTCAAGACAGATGACCTAAATCATTTAAAGACACACAACAATGTTACTTAGTGATCAGGATTGGAACCTAGCCCCAGAGTTCTGATTCAGCCAGATGAAGAAGTAGAGTTAGGAGTAATTCAGCTCTGTGACACATCCCCCCTCTCCTTGGGGGTTTTGTCCTGGAGTGAGGGGTGGAGAGAAGTTTTGAGATTGGCCCTTCTCTCACCGGGCAGCTCAATTCCTGTTCCCGGGACAAGGAAATCTGTGCAAAGGAAGGTCAGCTGGTTTTTGCCAGGTCACAGAATTCACGGGTCCTTTGCGACGTCAGGAAGCTTCTCTTCACAGAGAAAAAGCAAAATAAACCCTGCCTGAGAAGCAAAGGAAAGGGTGGGCTCTTGGGAAAAGTTACGGGATGCAGGGCCTTGAACTTGAAGGAATCAGTTCAAAGCCTAGCTGCAGGGGTTTCAGCCTGACTTCTGGCCAAGCTCAAACACAAGAACCACCAGGCTGACCTGCAGAAGCAATCTCTGAATGCAGCAGATCCATGCAGAAAAGGGTCTAGCCCTGACCTCTCGCCATCGTAACCACCCATTCTTCCTCACAGAGGATGCTGGCAGCAGGAGAAGGGGAAGCTGGCACTGTGGCTGTCCTGTTCTGTGAATAAACAGAGGAAGTCCCAGGCTATCATTTTTGGCACCTCTCCTCATTGCTATTCACTATTATACAATTCTTGATATTTTGGCAAGGTGGGTTAAGTCCAATTATTGCCATTATTATTCATTTTTCTGGAAGAGACTGGGGTAAAAGCCTGAGCCTTTCCTTCAATACCCAGAATGCAGTTCCATGAAATAGATAGAAATATAATTTCTACTTATCTTCAGAAGCAGGTGGCAAAGGATCTGGATGCTGGACAGCTGAATTCAAATGGCACTGCTTTCCTTGGCTTCCCCTTTTTTCATTTGCAAAATGGAACCGAGGTTTTGGTTGGACTAGGTGAGCAGAAGTTCTTTCCAGCTGAGGGGGAGGGGAAGGTCTCCAGATTAAAATCTGGGATCTTGGAAGAGATAAAAGAGCTTTGCATACCTTTAATGCTAGATAAAAATGAGCTAGGGGAGGAATAAGGTAGCATGGTGGATAGAGCACCTAGGCTTGGAATGGGGAAGACCATCTTCCTGAGTTCAAAACCAGCCTTAGAGACTTATCCTTAGTCACTTCACTCTCCTTGCCTGTTTCCTCATCTGTGAGGGAAGGAAATGGCCAACCACTCCTGTATTCTCTACCAAGAAAATCCCAAATGGGGTCATAAAGAATAAGATTGTAAAGGCTGAACAAATGAGCAATCATTAGCATATGATGGCAGCTAAGTGGCCAAGTGGATGGAAGTCCCAAGGACTCCAAGTTTGATCCTGCATCAGGTACTAGCTGTGTGACTCCATAGAAATAATGTTTCCCCATCTGTAAAATGGAGATTAACAGCATTTCCCCAAACCACTCCTAGCACCTCGGAATTGAAAACACCAAATAGGGTCACAAAGAGTTGGAAAACTAAACAAATCTCAAAGGATAGATCTGAGTTTTAATTGTCACTGGGCACAAGCTGTGTGACCTAGGACAAATAACTTGTCCTCTGCTTTAAGTTTCACAGTTCTCACCTCAATTATTGTAAGGACCAAAAGAGCTAACATATAAACTAAAAGCTTGCTAGCCTTAAAATAGCATCCTATGTAAATGCTGATTTATCAGGTAGCTAGTTATTCCAATGAATAGAAGCCCTGAATTCAAATTCTGCCTGAGACACTTACTCTGTGACCAAAGGCACCAAGTTACTTAACTTGTTTGCCTCATTCTCCTCTACTATAGAAAGGAGTTAATAACAGGATCAGAGTATTTGTAAAGTGCTTTAAGGCAGGAACATCATAGGTAATATGTGTATTCTCTCCCTCTCATTACTGCTGTGAAGACTAAATATGAAACAACATTTGCAAAGAAACTTGTAAACTTCAGATGCCAACTATTATTGTACCTAGCTGTAAATATTATTGAGCTCTTAACAATAATCCTGTTGAGTAGAGTGGTATAGGTATCACACCCATTTTACAAATAAAGAAACTGAGGCTCAACCATATTAATATCAGTCCAACCACATTAATATTGGTCCAAGCCTTATTTCCATTCAGTTCCCATTCATTTGAGAGCTTTTCAGCACTGGATAAGTTAGTTGATCATCCATCTCTAGGATAAGCATTTGGAAAAGATAGCAATTTTGAAAGCATCATTTTACTTCCTTTCCTATGGTGCCTTACAACCTTTGAGAAATGCTAACCCCCAAAATGTATCACCCTCTTAAACGATAGAGAAGCTAGTGGGAATACACTTGAAGGGAGAATAGGAGGGAAAAAAAATCAGATTCTCAATAACCAAAATAGTTATTTATTAATAACTTAAGATAACATTCTCATAAAATTCCAGCTTAAAATTTTACAACACGAACATAATCGAGCAAAGTAACTCTCCCTTCTTGGCATCTGCGCCACTCACCTCGCAAACACAGGGAGTTCTCCCATGCTCATACACACTTCCAGTTTTTTTGCTTTTTTTATTTTTTACAAAAGAAAAAAGAAACCAAACCAAAATATTGCATTTTGAGGTGATTCTCCCTGAAGAATTTTGTACAGAGGTATGCACTGCTGAACACAGCTGAAAGTAAAAAATAAAATAAAAAGTGAACACAGATTTTCCTTGCGTTTTTAAAAGAAACACCCCCTCCAGGAGAACAGAGGCCAATATATTTACAAAAGGTAAGGCATAGTCAAACTATATCAACAGGGGGAAAATCACAAGGAAAAGATATATGTTAGAAGATAAATGTTTGCACCAGTCACAAAAAGTGAGGGGCAACATTCTCTCTGAATTTCAACTCGGGAATTTGCCAGAGCTGAAACAATTGTTTGTTTATTAAGCATGCTGCAAAATGTACCCTTTGGATTAGGGGGAAAAAAAAAAGATAAAGGATCTTGTAATGGAGTGACACTGATTCTTCCCTCCCTTTGGTTGATTTAAGTCCATCAAAGGGGACAGGAAAAAAAAAAACTCACAAGAACAACCATCATCATCAATTTGATTTAAAAGCAAAATATTTACAACAATCAAACATCAGAGTTCTTTGCAAACAGGTAGGTAACTCCAGTTTCAGAGCTGACACCTCTCTTTGGCTCCTCTAAATTCAAAAAAATGAACCAGTCTTCACTGAAGACAATTAATGTAGTATAATTCCAAATGCAAAAAAAGGAAAACATTCGGCCAATCCTTAAATATGGGTTCCTACCATTTAGTCCTACCCTATGCACTTGGAAGTCCTCAAGTCTCCTGCCTCCGCATAGGTAGGCTTGTACAGACAGGGGCCCAGTACCCTGCCAGGAGCTATGTACACAGCATCTCATGTTCCTCCACAGAGAATATAACAATTTTCTCCCTTTTTGCAATAACCAATTCCAAACATGGTAACCTTGTCTAACAACCCCCGACAGCTTTTCATCATTTTGACACCATGGGCCACAAATAAAGAAAACCTGCCCTAGATGACTAGGACCTCTCTCCAGTTAAGAGGAGAACAAGATCAGATTTCACGTGGACTGCAGAGAATCCACTTGAAACACATTCTGGTTGGATGGAGTAGTGAAATAAAGCTGTTGAGCTGGTACCCGATTGTCACAGGGGCTGCTCAGCCCCAGAGTCCTTTCAAAGTCCAGCAGCTGGCCCATGAAGTTGAAGTTTGGAGAGATATTGGACTTCTTCATCTTGACAATATCATAAGCATCATTCATAGACAGGTTAAGCTTCTGCATGAGGTAAGCCACAGTGACAGTGACTGAGCGGCTGATTCCAGCTAAGCAATGCACCAAAACTCCACAATTTTTCCCTCGGGCTTCATCTGGGAACACACAAGAAAAAAAAAAAACAAAAACAAAACAAAAAAAAAAATAGTGATCAGAAAACTGGAATTAGACTAAACAGAGAACTGTATTTTTAAATTCATCAAAAATTAATTGTACATGGCAAGCCAGCCCCGAAGACGGGAGAAGCTATATCATAAGAGATAAAACTTTCTCTGCTGGAACACAATTACATATTTTAGATGTTTGCTAAAAAGGGAGCTATTGTATGAAGTTTCTGCCAACAAAAAACTCCCTTAATGTGTACATTCTTTGCCCCAGCATGTGAATACCAGAAACACTGCAATATGGCCATGAAAGCCTTTTATACAGACAAGCAGACTGCAAAGGTCTATTAAATTATTCTCCAACTGTTGTGGAGCTAACAATGGAGGTATTCAGGCATTTTAAAAGAAAGAGGGAAGTCACTGGGGACAGCCCATTAGGAGGAACAGGATGTCAACACTGCTTGAAAATGAGTTCCTTTGTAATAGGAAATGCATTACAATGCCTGGGGATTAGTTTCTCTGTGGCTTCCAGCCCACATTTCTTCCTGCAGCGCTCAGATTACCTATACTCTTCACTATAACCGGTATCACAGTATCATTCAACTAGATTACAACATTTAGCATTCACACAGCTTTCCAACAATTAACAAGCTGTCCTAAAATAACTCCCAAGTCTTTAAAAAAAAAAAAAAACCCAAGCCTACAGGAAAATATGAGAACTCCTGCCTCCAGAGCTTTCTATCCTTTGCTTCAACTGGTAATTACCGTGGGGACTGGGGAAGAGAGAAAAAAATTCTGTGATCGTTATCTGTAGACCAATCCTTCATATATTTTGCTTTCAGTGCCTGGCACGCAGTAAGCGCCTAATAAATGCATCTTAAATGACATTTCATAAACAGTCTTTTAGGCCGTTTTACAAAATGTATTTTTCCCCTTTTTTAGCTTAAACTAGTTTTAAGGAGGAAAATAGCCTACATCGCCCCACAAACCATTCAGAGACAGGTATTTCCAACAAATTGACAGCCGTGACAGTACTTAAAGGTTAACTCCAGAGAAAGGCTGGAAGTTGTTTTAGCATTTAGAAGTCATTTGAACTTATTGCTAATTAGTCTCACCTATAAAAGAAATGGCCTCCGGGAAAAACTGAGACAAGTTTTGGCTCCAGTGATCGGAGATTGGAATCTGTTTATATTTAAACTCTCCAGCATTCTCAAAGAGATTAGGCAGGTTTGGGGTTACATTCAAGATGTATTTGATTCCGAACTCTTCTAAAACATCCAGGTTGGTGGAATCCTTAGCACACCCCAGGTAGAGAAAGGGAAGAATCTCCACAGGGAAGGATGGCTGACTGTTGGACAAAGGGCTGCCATCCGAGTCAGTGGCACTGTTGGGGTCTCGGTCAATGTCAGATTCAATATCCGAAGAGGAATCCGAGCTGATCCGGAGGCCTCCCAGTCCTAGGACTGGCAGGGGAGGCGAGCTGCTGCTGCTACCGGAGCCGTCTAAATTGGTCTCACAATGCACAGCGAACTCGGCTTGGAACTTACTGAACCCACCTGCCAAGAAGAGCAAAGAAATAATGTAACCCGAGATGATTCAGTAGTAGTTTTCGCCGCGTGTGTTTTAAAGGGGCGCTTTGGGTACAGACAGAACCAAATAAGCAATCCCATACACAGGCACAAAATAATCCCAATTATGGGTTTTTTTTTTTAATGGGCAATACTGCAGTCAATGCCACCAACTCTCCGCTTCTAAAACTCAACGCTCGCAGAATGCTCCCAATATAGCAACTTTCCAGTTTCAAAGAGGAAAAATAAAAAGCCGATCTGGTTGCGATTTAATCTCTACCCGTTACCCCAAACGGTGTTTTGCTATGTAATTGCCTCTTTTTAAGCCAGGGGAAAAGGGCTGCAGGACCTTCTGAGGGGCCCCCCCACCCCGAATAAATGTGCAATCCGGAGGCCGGAAGCGTCGGCGCCTATTTGGTCCCAGGCCCTGCCACCCGGGGATCTGTCTTGCACAACAGCCCCGGTTTTTTAGCGCACGTGTCACCCCCCCTCTCCTACCCAGAGAACCAGGACAAAGATACAAGGCAAAAACTACAAGTCTTTTCCGGTAGTCCCCTTTCTCTCCCCCTCCACCCCGGGGCCTTGACCCTCCACCCGCAACATCTCCTCAGATGCTCCCTCCCCCATCCCCTTATCCCCAGGGTCGCTAGGACAGGAAAAAGCAGTCCAACCAGTCCTTACCTTCCAGGTAAAATGCCCTGCAGCCTTCGTCCTTGAGCCTCGTAAGCAGAAGCCCCAGTACCGACTCTCCTCCCGTGTTCTCGTTCCACTCGCTGCTGTTCTCGTCGTACAGGACCACCGTGTCCGTCCCGCAACGCCTCGTGAAGCGGTCACGGTCTTCTCCGCGGGAGAAGAGCGAACGCACCGGCAAGTTGCCCTTCTGCAGCCGCCGCAGCATGATGCCCGGAATGGCCACGTTGATGGCCGACTCGATGTGGGACGACTCGTACAACTCCTGCGGCCGGCAGTCCAGCAGCAGCAGCCGGTCGCTACCCAGCTCCAGCTGCTCGTTCAGCCACGCCACCGTCTTACTAATAGCCATTTCCGACACGAAAGACACGGGTCTGAACGTATCTATCATGAGGATAAGCTGCGGGCCAAGGAGCGGTGCCTAACAGATGCTTCCCGCTGCAGGCATATGCCGGAAGGCGGCTCCCCTACTCGGGGCTCACCCCCAAAAGCAGCAACCTACCTAAGAGTACAGGAGATTGCAGTTTGGATAATGAAGCAGACCTGCAATCTCCAAGTCCAGAGTTGAGAGATTTGAGAGGAAGGGGAAAGTAAACCCCTGGGTTTTCGAAAGCATAAGCTTGCAACACCCCGGACAGCAGTCAGTCTCTCGGTCAATGGATCTCTGAATGAAGCGCCGTAATCGCCCCACTCCAGACAGCTTTCTTTTCTCCCAGAGTGAATGAAATCCAATTAGTTTGGGGCCCTAGGATCCGGCTCCGGTGCTACAGCAAAAAAGTCCATTTGCTCTTAATCTCTCCTGGGTACACAACACAGTCAACCCGGTAGTCTTCTCATAATATGATTCAGTCCTTTATTTGAGCAATGTCCCTTAGACTAAGGCTCGCACACCCCCTGCGCGAGGCAGCTCCTCAATGGATACAAACATGGAACGTCTCAATGGATACATTCTCTCCGCCAGCCAATGAGCGCTCGCGGAAGGAGCTGTTGCCGTGGGGACGGGCCGGCTGGAACAGGTTGTGTTGATGAATTGTTAATGAGTTTGTCATTCACAAAAACGGAAAGGAATTTCCGCTCCGGATAAAGCCGAGAGCAAACAAGCAGCCTCTGCGGCTCAGCGGGAGGAAGGAGAAAAAGGAGGAGGAGAAAAAAAGGAGGAGGGAGGAGGTGGAGGAGGAGGAGAAAAAAAAAGACGAGGAGGAGGAGGAGGAGGAGGAGCAGGGCACCTAAAACAGGGCATTTCTATGTCTCTCGTTTCCTTCTTCTAAAGTTCACACATAGCATCAGAACTTCTGCGCACAAATAGTCCAGTTATCAAACCCAACCCCCTCCATCCTCACACACACCTTAAAAATTGCTCTAATTTTTCTCCCCAAATTCATTTGCACCCGAGCTTTTTAAGGCTGTTTCCCCTATTGAAGAGGAAGGGGGAGGAGAGGAGATGTGTGTGCAGCATTTGATGTTTGAGAGCAAAGCTCTGGTGTTCATTTAGTTGGCGCTTTGTTTGGACTGACGCTGCTTGGACTGGTGGAGTGTCGAATACAGCCAACCAAAGTCTCCGGAAACAAAAGGAGATTTTGTTGAAACAGGATTATGTTGTTGAAGCAAGCAAACGTTGGTGCAGAAAAGCAGCTTCGTTTTAAAGCTAATTTTCAAAATCCAAAGGGAATGCATAAGCAAGAGCCCTCTGGAAGACCCTCACTTTAAAAAAAGTAAACTCAAAACCCTTTTTCCTGATGAAATATGTTTTTTTTTTTTTAAGTTAGATGCTTCTCTTCCCACCTCTCCCCGCTCCGTGCAGATGACATTAAGGTTTACTACTCTTTGTTTGGAGGAACTTAAGTCATTCATGTCCCCCTCCCCTTTTCCAGGACCATTCCCCCCCCCCCCGCAGTCTCCACCTCCGACCGCTACCCCAGGTCACTCTCGTTAATCATTTCTATACTGAAAGTCACTGGAGCGGGAGCAAGGCTTCTAACAAAGGTGCAGACGAGTTGACAGAGGTCTGTCTGGTCCGAAGCGCCTCAAACGCCCCAGCAGGAGCACATCTTGCTATAGAACATGAAATCTCGACACACTCCCCCCTTTTCCCCCTTACTAAGGAGAAATAAACCAAAAAGGAAATCCTCTACCCGGGACTGCGGCTTTTCTCTTGGAGGGGAGTGGGAAAACTGCTACAATTTTAATCAGCTGGGTGTGGGGAATAGGGACTCAGAGAAGCGGTGCAGCAATTGGCTACTGTAGCTGGAGGGAGTCGTGACTGTAGGAAACCCTCTCCTCCGCCCACCCCGCTTTCACTGCCCGCCCCCCGCGGCCCTTTCTCTCTTCCCTTCTCCTTGGGGCGCTAACATATCCGCGCCTGCGCAGAACTTTCCCTCTTCCTCCTCCCGGGCGAGGAGGGGAAGGGAGGGTGAGAGAGAGACAGAGACAGAGACTGAATATTATGTAATTGAATAGACAGGTGCTAGGAACAAAGGGCGGGATTTTCGTCTGGGGGGATGGGGGAGGAAGGTCGAGGGCTACCGGGTGAAGGGGTGTCCTATAGCTGGAGAGGCTGATTTTTTTTTTTTTTTTTTTTTGCCAGGCGTGGAGGAGTTAAAGGAGCCTCTAGAAATGCCTTTTTTGAGTTGCCTACCAAGCAGGTAACTAAAGTGAGCTATCTTTTCCCCGCCCCCCCACCTCCAGTTATTCTGCAACCCGGGGGTTTGGCAAAGACTGGGGGATGGGCCCGAAACCCTCCAACTGGGAGCAGGAGTGGAGAGCAGACTCCCCTTCCTCACTTCCTTCCCCCCCACCCCCAGTTGCATTCCAGGGGATCAGCACGTGGTTCTTTAAAAGTAGCCCGGGCCCGCCCCAGTTCAGAGCGCACCACCTGTGTGCTGGTGCTGGCTCAGCAGGGGGCCGAGAGATTGGAGAGCTTGACTCCGAAGATTTGGGGCCTCCTAACTTCCCCTTTCAAAAAATAATCGCCACCCACTCCAAGCCGAGAGGGAAAAGAATCATAAAGCCAGACAGGATTTATTAAGTGCCTTCTGTGCCAGGCACTGGGAAGACAAAGAGATGCAGAAGCATGGCCCTTACCCCAAAGGGCTTGGGGGGGGGGGTGTAGGATGTATAGAGACAACCTGTAAACCATCTCGTGCATATAAGAAATTGTCTATATCTGAGAAGGCAAGGAATAGAATGGGAAAGACATAATGTTGGAGGCTTGGGGAACCGAAGTAAAGGACCGGGAAAGTTTTACTGCGGAAGCTGGGATTTGAACAATTGAGTCTTGTGGGAAGCCGGCAAATCTTCGATTTTAAAACAGGAAGACTTTCAGTAGAAATCTCCTAAACAGGCCCGGAGAAATTAATTTGTAAACTCCTTGAGCATAGCGATAGTTTTATTCTTTTTGTACCCCAGTTACCCTAGTACAAGGTAGGAATCTAATAAAAGCTTGATTTGATAGCCTCGGGCAGGACGTGATAAGAGACGGGATTCGAACTTATTTCTTTAGAAGTTGAATAGGGAGGGAGGAGAAGGGGTTTGAAGGCCTGTGGAAGGGAGTAGTATCATTGATTTATTGTTTTCCAAAACCTGGATTATCTCTGCTATTCCCCGGGAGTGATGGAACTGCTGGCCCAGTGGGGGCGGGGATATGGGGGTGCTTAGACACCTGCAGATTTCTCTAATGCATGGTGCACTTGCTTAACCGCCTAGGGAAACTACCTAGGTGCTTTATTTCCAACACCAGGCCTCTAATTCCTCGGTATGGATATTGCAGGTTTAAGGGAAGGGCGGGGGAAGGAGAAGAAAGTTGCAGAGGTCATCTCAGTGCCATTTTTGGCTTTTTCCTCTAGGCAGGCTGCCCCTAAAAGGAACACGGGCACCTAGATGGAAATTGCAGCAACTGTTTCGAATTATTCCTTTTTTGGGTAGTCTGGAAAGAAGCTCCGTCTCCTGCACAGAGCGGAAAACACCTCCCTCCTGGAGCTGCAAACAGCAGAACTACATTCCACTGAAATCATCTTCCAAATATCTGTACCTATCTGAACCGGCTCGGTTATTATCGCGTGACCCTGGGCATGCTGTTTTACTCTGAGATCTCAGTCTCCTCGCCTGTGAAATGAAACGTTTGTCGCTTAATCTCTTAAGGTCTCTTAATGCTCCAATAGCTTGTGATTCATAACTACACAATAGAATCTTTAATTCGATAGAAAAAGGAGGTTTGGTCTTTACTCACCCATTAACAATACCTGTCCAGAAATGGAAGGAGATCTGTATTTACATTGAATTAGACATGCACCGTTTAAAGCAAAACAAAACATTCAGTCCTCCACCAACAGACTCTAATCTGTTATCTCAAAACATCGCCCATTACAATTCTCCATCTTTGGCCAGATAATAACTCCCATTTCCACAACGATTTAAGGTTTGATTGGCCCTTTGTTACACGTCTTCCCCTTCCTTATCCTAAGTAATAAAAATAAGTCACATTTCTGTTTGTGGTAAGGTATTCACAACAACTTATGTAGACTAGATATAAATGTCCCAGAGTAGACTCAGTGGTTAGAATGCTATATGGGAGGTGAGGGGGGGACAGGGATGAAGAGAGTGGTCAGGGAGACTTGAGTTCCAACCCATCTTTAATCAGTCAAATCAAGCATTATTAAGCATCTACAATGAGTTCACCAACTGCTAACTTTGAGAATACCAAAAAAAAAAAAAAATCTTTATCCCTAGCCATTCAAAAAAGGGAGAGACTAGAAAGAGAGAGAGAGAGAGAGAGAGAGAGAGAGAGAGAGAGAGAGAGAGATATTTATGTGTGTGTGGATAGATATTGGGCTAGGTAGTGTTCTGCAGAGAGTACCAGGCCTGAAGTTAGGAAGACTTCTCTTTCTGAGTTCAAATATGGCCTTAGATACCTATTAACTATGTGACCCTAGACAAATCACTTAACCCTGATGGCCACAGTTTCCTGGTCTGTCAAATGAGTAGAAGAAGGAAATGGCAAAACACTCCAGTATCTTTACCAAGAAATCCCTAAACAGGGTCATAAAGAGTCAGACATGATAGTACGGTAGAGCAGTTGTGAATCTCAAATGAGATTAATAATTATAAAGCTGCTTAGCACATTGTAAACACTATATAATGTCAACTATTTATTATATTTGCTAATCTTAACATACTAGTTGTATAACCCAAAACAAGTCACTTAATCTCTTAACCTCAGTTTTTTTATCTGTAAAATGAGCTTAATAATAGCATCTATGTTCCAGGATTGTTATAAAATACATAGGATATTGGGTCAAATGCCTAATTATATAAATGCTAGCTCTTATTATTATAAAGATTTGTTGAATGAAGGAATGAATTAGTGAATGGCTATGCTACAAAGTTTCCCACTTTATCTGTCCCACTTTGCCTCAACCTCTAGAGAAATGCCAACCGCTGCTCTAAGACTCCACTTTTCAACACAAAGCTCTGGTTTTCCCCTATTCTATTTTACTGATTTTGCAACATGCTCTCCCTACCCAATACCCCACTTCTGTTCCAAACCTGCGGCTTTGTGACTTCCTCCAGCATGCCTCAGCAACTCCCAAGTAGGATTCAGAGAAGGCAGAGGTTACCAAAGGTTGAGGTTTATTGGGTTGAAAACTGAAAAAAACGTTGGATGAGGAAGTCAGTGATGAAAGAGTAGAGTGAATCTCTAAAATTGATAACCATGGTTTCAAGATTGCAGACTTTCAGAAGAGGGGCTCAGCATAGTACCATCAATAAAACCTTGGTTCCAGTCCAACCTCAGTATCACCTGGCAGCTCTCCAAGACTGTAGAGTTTAAGCCTGCATGACTACAGGTAGTTTCTTTATCCAGAAGTTCCTTATTTAATAATGAGAACTAGCAATATTATAGCACTATAATCTATGCAACACACTTGTAGTCTCAGTCCAGGGTTCTTCCCCTATCTTTATGGTACACAGCCCTTTATATACATTATCTCATTTGATCTTCATCAACCCAGTAAGGAAATATGAAGGATATTGTGCAGTATGAGAGAAAGACGAGAAAAGACAAGGAGAAAAGGGACAGGGAGAGAGACAGAAGAGGAGGAGGAGGAGAAAAAGAAGAAAAGAAGAGGAAGAGGAGGAAGAAAAGAGTAAGGAGAGGAGGAAGAGAACAAAAAGTCAGAGACATAAAGAGAGAAAAGTTATAAGACTGTGGTTAGAGATAAGAATGTGACAGTGCAGAACCTTGGAGGTGGAGTAATTCTGCCCAGAGTTTCAACCTGTGCATGTACAACGTAAGGTGAATAAGGGAAACTGTAGGAGTTGAAGGATGAAGAAACAAGGACATTAGCTGGATCATTGGTGGACAACATAAAATGGGTAAAGAGAAAGATTGTAAATCAAGTACTAAAGACACTGATGATAGTGGAAGAAGGTCAAGATCAAAATAAATGTGTGTGACAAAGTTGGAGGTCCTGCCCAACTTTGAATTGCAGAGGAGGGAAGCTGATTGTAAAATGAGGACAGAACAAAGGTTTGGAAGTGATAGTAGGGGATGAGCATTTGGTTTATGATTACTCCTGGCCCTTGTTCTTTAAGGTGTGAGAAGGAAAATCAAGTACCCAAGGGTAGATGAAGGCAGATGAAATCCTTAAGGGAAAAGGCAGGTGAAGTCTTTAAAGGAAAAGGCAGATTTCATCTCAGGCCAGGGAACTTTAGAGGCTATGTACTATATAGTAGGAAGATTTATAGAATGAAAGTTTTGCTATAATGGGAGTAGATAGAAGATGAGGCAGGAAGAAGGGACTCCATGGGCACAGTGGAAAAAACAAGTGGAAGAACTTGGGGATTAGGAGGGATAGGACTAAGGAATAAGGATGGGAAAAACCATCTGGTTTTGATAGTTGAAGGACCTGGTATCAGATCCCAGCTCTGTTATTTTCTCCAAGACTTTGAGCAAATTACAATCCTCTTTTGTAACAAAGCAAAAATAATTAAGCAAAACTGATTGGCTGTGTATGCAAAATTCTACACCTGTAGCCCCATTCCCCACTCTACACCCACCATCACCACCACCTAGAGAAGAGAGGGATGGCTCCTCTCCAGGAAGGAGATTGGTTGTTAGAATTAATCCATGTTTGAGTTGGCTGTCAATGTTATTCTGATTTATTTATTCTAGCTTTTACTGTTCTACTGGTTTTTCTTGCTTCAGGCTGTATCAGTTCATATGACTCTTCCCTTGTTTCTCTGAAATCCTCTTCTTTGTCCCCCTTTTGTTGCTTAGTTGTATTTTAACACATCTATATGCCACAATTTGTTCCACAATTCACTTTGTTGCCACAAAAAGTACTGCCACTGATTTTTTGGACTCCATCTTCAATCTTGGAGATATAATGGGTATTTTCCATAGCACTAGAAGGAATTCTAGAGATCATCAAATCCAATCTCCTCAATTTACAGTTGAAGAAATTAAGACCTAGGAAAGTTAATGCACAACAGTTGGTTAAAGAATTTGAATGGTTTAGTGACATTTTATCTCATATATCCAAATTGTTTTTCAGAATGATTGGACAGAGTAGTAATATGTCTGTCTTCCTGCAACCCCTCCAACGAAGACCATTTTCCACAGTCCCTCCAGCATTTGCTAATTCTGTCCAGTATTATCTCTGCCAATTTCCTGAGGAGGAGGGAAAATGTCCTCAAAAAGTTGTTTTGATTTGCATTTCTCTTAAGATGATTGATTTGGAGTGTTCTCAGTTTTTGTAAATGATAATAGGAAGGGGGAGTGGTAGGGAAAAGATTGACTATAATCCCTTTCCTAACAAGATAATACATTAATCTAGTTGAATTAACGTAAGGGACAGTTTATCTTCCACAAACTTATCCTTTTGATACTTTCATTCTTAGACTTCCACTTGTCCCACTTCTCCATGAAAATAAAGAGGGGAAGAGGAACTTAGAAGATTAGCTTTTATGTGGAAATACTTAAGTTGACATTTTCAGTCATATTTGACTCTTCCTCATCCCATTTGGAGTTTTCTTGGAGTGGCTTGCCTTTTTTTTCTCCAGCTACAGATGAGGAAACTGAGGCAAGCAGGGTGAATTGACTTGCCCAATATCACACTGCTAGTAAGTGAGGTTGAATTTGAATTCAAGAAGAGTCATCCTTATTCCAGGTTTGAAGTTCTTTCTACTAAGACATCCATACCATCAGTGCTAATTAAATCAAACTCAATAATTTGTTGGGGGAAAAAAAAGGATTACCGCTCTCCCATTGTACTTCCCATAGTGTCTTTTTACCCTATGAGTTGAGGAAACATTCACTTAACCGATCTTTTGGGAATTCTAGTCCTGTTACATGCAGAACGATGCTGAGAAACATCTAACCATTTCATAAGAGATTTCCCTAATGTCTCTTCTGCTCAGTAGATTCTAGAGGCTCCCTATTACCTTACATTGAACCCCTTTTAGCAGTCTCTTGAAGCTTATCCACCTCTTCTCAGAATCGTTTTTTAGATACATAAAATGCATAGGATTGTAAAAGAAATCAATTATATTGAAAAAGTTATCAACCTATTTTTAAAAATCAAGGATTCCACAGTCCCTCTAGCATATATAAATATATATATATATGTATATACATATATGTGTATATATTATATATATATAATACACACACACACACACACACACACACACACACACACACACACACACTATCCAGTATTATCTCTGCCAGTTTCCTGCTTTAGAATCCTTTGCTTTGGAATCCTTGAGATGTCATCAAAAGCCCTTCACCTAGATCCAATCAACCTCTCCAGAATCATTCCACAGGACTCATCTTTCTGCATTCTGTGGCCTAGTCAAATTTGCCTTTTTGTTCCCCAAGTATTTTATGTGCCTGTGCACCCCTACTTTGCCAGGTTATCTTGTTCTTTCACTATATGTCAAGGCAGAAGATAGACTTCTGGATCTGAAAGACCTGAGTTCAAATCCAACTTCAGACAATAGCTTGCCAAATCACAAAACTTTCTCTGGCCTCAGTTTTATCATCTGTAAAATGGGAATAATATCAATTGCTTGCTGTTTTGAAGTGGGGAAGAAGTAAGGGCAGAAAAGGGAGAAAAAAATTTTTGGAACTCAAAATCTTACATAAATGAATGTTGAAAACTATCTTTACATGTAATTGGAAAAATAAAATGCTATTGAAAATTTTTTTTTGGAAAATGGCTATAATAATAGTATTTCCCTGATAGACAGTGAGGTAGCTCAGGGGATAGAGCACCAGGCCTGTAGTCAGGAAGAACTGAGTTTAAATGTGATCTCAGATATTAGCAAGTCACTAGGCAATTCATTTAATCCTGGTTGCCTCAGTTTTCCTATTTGTGAAATGAGTTGGAGAAAGAAACAGCAAATCACTCCTCTTTGCCAAGAAAACTCCAAATGAGATCACAAAAATATGACTCAAACAACTGAGCAAACATGAGATAATATTTGTAAAGTGCTTTACAAATACTAAACTGCCATATAAATAGTAACTATTAGTATAGTATAGTATATATAGGATAGTATTACATAGGTGTGTGTACAGTGTGACACTCTTATAAAAAAGAAATCATTATTCCTCTCAACTGGGACAATTTCTAATAAGTCTAATTTTCTTATACCAAAAAGTTGAAATAGGATTTGTAGGGGAGATCAGGAATGCTTTGGTAGGCATTAATTGGGGGCCATAAACTTTTGATGTCATAAACTCTTTTGACCATCAAGTGAAATCCAGGGATCCCTTTTCAGAATCATGTTTTCAAATATATAAGATGAAATAAGATTTTTAAAATAAGATAAAGCTTACATAAAGAAATAAAAATGCAATTTTTTCCCAATCCCAACCCATGAACTTGGGTTCATATGAATCCTTATGAACTGAAATTCATCTTAGGGATCTCACATTAATAACTCCTAACTTAGAGGGTTAATTGAATCCAGTGAATTTGGATATCCTTGAAACATCAAAACTCCAAGCACTAGAAACTTGTTATTTGGTTGGTCTCTAAGGCAGTTTCATCCTGTTGATTAATTCCAGCATTGTAAGAGGTTTAAATTGTCTTTACTGGATAAAATTACACATGTAGTAGGCATTTAATAAATAGTGACTTTGAAGAAAATGGGATGGAGAATTTTCCAGGATAAATGTAGTTTTCATTGGAAGCCCTGGAAATAGTTTTATAGAAAAATTAACAAGTTCAGTGTTTCTTAGTGTTGCTATTATTCTTTTTCAATTTTCTTCTGTCTTACAAGTACTCTCCTATTTCTTTGACTTTTTCATATTTATTGAGCCCTAAGACTGTTGCTGATTGTTCTCCTTCTCAAGGAGGCCCATGATATCAGGGAGCCATTGCCACAACCTGTAAGTGAATTGAATTTGAGGAAGGGAGATCTGTGCAAAGTCACTAGTCTCATTTTCTTCTCCAGAGCCATAAGGGTCTAGTGGCCAGATATAGAGACTTAAGAAATAGAAGGAGGTTACTCCAGATCTTGGGGGGCAGGAGGTGTTTGCCTGCTGATTCCCTCCCTTGGCATCAGAGTATTCAGTTTCCTCATCCAACCACTAAGTGGAAATCTGACTGGGCTGAGGGGAGTTGATAGGAGCAGGAACTTGTCCTGTCAAGAGTCTGGTTATAATTCGGAGAATCCAGAATTTAACCTCATTTAATTTGTGTGTGTGTGTGTGTGTGTGTGTGTGTGTTTCTTTGCAAGCATTTGAAAAAGCATTTTTTGAGAATTTTATGAAACTGCTGTTTTTAAGTTGCATGTAATGGAACACAAAACTGCTTTGGTTAGCTCCCTGTTGATTCAGGAAGTATTCAGTACAGTTGATCTTGATGGGTACTGGAACAACATGTATTTTCTTGATTGAAATGGTTCCAATAGTGTCAACTTCATTTATGCTAACTCATGATTTTCCAGTCCAGTGTATACTTTTAATATCTCTGGGAGCTGAGCTCAGGGGGAAAGAGAGTCATTCTCATTTTAGCTTAAGTGGCAGGACCCTCCCCAAATTACTTTTTGGAATTATTGTTAGATCTCTAGATACTATTTTTCAGTTTCTTCCCTATAATAGAACACATGAATACGTGATGCATCATCTACAATATGTCTCATTTTAAATCTTTTTTTGTTGTTACCGTTGGTTGGTTTATGTGCTTTACATTATTTTCCTGGAGTGGAATTAGTTTGTTTCTCTGTTATTCATTTTTCAAAAGTTGCAAAAATACATGAGAGGTATCTTGCTGGACAAAGAACAAGACCAAAGAAGGAAAAGAGGTTGACTTTTTAGCAAATTTGAAGGACATAGGGTGTGTGTATATATGTGCACACTTGTGCACTTGTACACATACATACATGGGTACAAGCATGTCTGTGAGAGAAAATGCCCTGAAAATGGAGCCAGGGGCTAAAAGCCCTTAGTCTGTAATGGGCACCATTCCTCTTGAGTCACAAGAAGTGTGAGATTCATGCTTGATTTCCTATGGAAGCTTATCTGTGTATAATTTTATACTATTTAATATGCAGGTAAGGAAGATGCCTTTCTCTTTTTAAATGAAGAATCTTTAACTGGTGATAACCTTCTTAAAGGATTGCCGATGTTTTAAAAACCTATCAGAAGCCTGGATGCTAGTGACAGATGCTTTCACATTGAAGATACTACATATAAACCTTTGACAAAATTTGGTCCAGGCTTATTTTCATCTATTAGAGGGCTTTTGCAGAGAACATCTTCAGTGGGATGAAAACTGATATATGGCCACTCCCCTCTGTCCCTTGCCCCCAACCTTTTCTTTTGAGCTCACCCTTTTGTATGTGGAAAAATATATTTTTGTACCATGTGTCTCACACCTTGAACAATGTTTTGTATATCTTAAATGCTGTAGGATAATAATACAGAGCAATACTTCTCATGATAGGTTCTAATGAATACTATGATGCTATTATAAGTATAAACTGAACATAGAAAATTAATCAGTATTAATTTCCCCACTACATATCATGATGGCTATTTACCAAGGATAGTAATTTTGAATAAAATAAATGCAAACTGTTCATCTCGATAGAATCTCTTAAGTTGCTATGCTGAACATGTGAGTGGGAGAATTTTTTTTTTCATCAGTGCAAATTTTGGCTTGCCCCATTGTGTGCACATGATGTCTTAGTGCATCCCCTTGATGTGTTGAAATATATTTTTCCATACAAAGTTCTGTTGCTGTTTCCCCACCTTCCCTCTAGACTCCCACCTCCTTTCTGCTTTAGGTTCCCATCCCAATCCCATTGATATGCATGGGGAGTAGTAAATCTGCCTTTTTGCAACAGGATTTCCCAAATTCAAGCTTTGCCTTGTTCTTAGAAAGGTCAGAGGTAAGCTTTAATTAGTTCATTTCTGCTCAGTCTGATGTTCCCCTGCCCCTCAACTTCTCATCCCTACTTAAACAGACCTTGAGAAAAAGTACATCTCTCTTGCTGGTTCATACTTATTGGTGGATTTTGAAACTGGCTGATCTAACTATAAATTCAGCTGTTATCTTACAAAGTGTTAAGGTTAAAAGCTTAACAAAAAAGCTCCTACTATATGGGTGTCAGGGTTCTACAAAAGTATCTTGTTTGGGGGCAATTTGTAAATTTCAGAACTCCACCTCTTATCTATAGATAATGGAATTCTTTCTCTTTTCCGGATGTGATACTACAGTGCTTTTAATTGGTATTGGGTGTCAATCAGTTTGCTGTATAGTATCTGGTATAAATCAGCCTTGTTCCTGAATATTGCATTCTTCTGACTGTTTTGCTATTAAATGCCTTGTCGATGCCCTGTCCTGTGGAATATAGACTGGTACCAATTTAGGCTTTTTGAATGGCTGTGTTTCTGACTGTGGTTTGCATTTTATACCAGTTCTCTATATTTGGCAGCTAATGGAGTTATTGACTGTATGTTTAATGTCTATTTTTAAAAATATAAAGGCTTTACTGTAATGTCAATTTAATTAACTGCATGTGTTAAATTTCTTGAATCCAGTGTTTCGTTGAATTCTTGTGATGGTGATGTCGATTAGCACCTTTCAATATCCAATGAAACAGTCATCCTTGTTTGCCCTATTTCTAACTGGAAATTGTGTCTTTTAGTACGACACTAGTTGTCAGCACTGATATTAGTGATTTCATATTTTTCCTATACCAGATTGCAGATTTAAATAGTATTTAAGTTTGTAAAAATTGTGAGGTTTTTGTTTTTGTTTTTGTTTTTCCTGTAAAACAATTTGATTTGTTGCTAGTGATATGTGTAAAGACTCAAGGCATGTGACCCTTGGGGAATCAGGTCTACTGCTGTCATTGTTGGGAATCCTAAATATATCAAACTTATTTTTACAAAGGTATATATATATATACATATATATATATACACACATAATCCTTTATTAAATGATCACCAGATTGATGTTAATGTAGTGAAATATTTGTAGGCTGATTTCAGAACTGAAACAAGATATTGTGAAAATTAAAGCTTAATAAATGTTTACTGTAAAAAAAAAAAAAGAAATAGGAGGCCTCAAAGGCTTGAAATTGAATCCAGCCCCCTACTCTTCCAGATGAGGAATCTTTTTTCTAGTAAATTTATTTATTTTTAATACACATTGCTTTATGAATCATATTGGGAGAGAAAAATCAGAGCAAAAGGTAAAAACGATGGTAGAGAGGGGGATAAAAGCAGAAAAAAGAAGTGAACATAGCATGTATTGATTTATATTTAGTCTCTCTAGTTCTTTTTCTGGATGTAGATGGCATTTTCTGTCCAAAGTTTATTGGCATTGCTTTGGATCACTGAACCACTGAGAAGAACCAAGACTTTCAGAGTTGATCATCACACATTCTTGCTGTTATTTGTGTGCAATGTATTCCTGGTTCTGCTTGTTTATTCAGCATCACTTCATGTAAATCAGATGAAAAATCTCTGAGGTACGTGGCTAATAAGTATCTGAGATGGGATTTAAGCTCTGGTCTTCCTAACTCCATACATACCATAATTTATTCAGCCTTACCCTAATCAATGGATCCCCATTTTATTTCTAGTGTTTTGAACAGTTTAAGTTAAAATCATATTGTCCAAAATGCCAATGCTATCCATGAGGTTTTCTTGGCAAAGATAGTGGAGTGTTTTGCTATTTCCTTCTCTAGGGGATTTCTTTTTGCAAGGTTATTGGGGTTAAGTGACTTGCACAGGGTCACACAGTTTGAAAATCCTGATTCCAGAGCCAGCACTCCATTTACTATCTGCTACCTAGTTGCCCTAAAGTATGATACAATGGGGAGCAGCTAGATGGCAAAGGTTAGATGACTAGACAGAGCACTGGTCTTGGGAGTCAGGAGGTCCTGAGTTCAAATCCAGCCTCAGATATTTAGTACTTCCAAGCTGTGTGATCCTGGGCAAGTCACTTAATCCCAATTGCCTTGCAAAAAGAAAACAAAAAAGTATGATACAATGGAAGGGGTGCTAAATTTGGGGTTATTGGCTATGAATTCAAATCATGATCCAGCCAATTACTATGTGTATGATTTTTGGAATTTTCTCATCTGTAAAATGAGGGGTGAATGTGTGGATCCTGGGCAAGTCACAAACCCAATTGTCTTGCAAAAAATTAAAAAACAAAAAATAAAAAAGTATGATACACTGGAAAGAATGCTAAATTTGGGGTTACTAGATATGAATTCAAATCATGATTCAACCAATTACTATGTGTGTGATCTTGGAATTTTCTCACCTGTAAAATGAGGGTGAATGTGTGAATTAGACAATCTTTCAGATTCCCTTCTAACTCTATCTCAAAAATTCTATGCTCAGAGATCATCTGGGGAGCAGTGTATCCTTCTTCCATCCCAATGAGCACTTAGCTTCTTCTCAGGTAAGTCAGGACAAAATGTGCATTGGCTAAAGCAATGGCAAGAAAATGCTAGTAAATGAATATTGTGCTGGAAAGGACTCAGGTCAGAGAGAAGTAATTCACTGGCTCATGACAAACATCGGCTTTGGGCTGGGAAAAAAAGGAATGAAGAAATTAAATTTCTCTTCTTTCTACAGGCTCTTTGAAGGAAACCATCCCCCTACTTGTCTAAAAGAAGTTTATCTCTTGATAAACATCCTACTTCCTTAATTCTCTAATCTCCCCCCTTCCCCTCCCATCACACACAAACTCACTTCCTATGTCTCAGATTACCACCGCCTTGAAATGATACACAAATAATCCCACTTCCTCCTCCCCAACACAGCTCTTCTTTCAGAGTTAGGTTAGGCATTTGGCCTTTCTGAGGCTCAATCAATCAGTCAACAAGCATTAATTAATCCATTTACTGGCTCTCCTTTCTCCACACCCACCTGGATGGAGGATACCACAAATTTATCTTAATTCCTATAGGGAAATTTTGAAAAGATTATGTAATGAAATAGTCTAGGAATATAGAATATAGACTATGAATAGAGACAGTCTAGTCTAAGGGGCACAGTCTCAGATTCTAGTCAGGAAGAGCTGAATTCAAATCCTAACACTGATCAACGTAAGTAGGTGTTTAATAATTGTTGGAATAATGTTTATGATTGTGAGACTGGACAGTTCACTCAAACTGTATTCCTCAAGAAGTAGGATTTATCTAGGTGGTTGTACACTAATAACCAGCATGGATTTTTTTTAGGCTGAAATTACTACCACCACCACTATTATCACTTTTCCTCCTCCTGCTGCTGCTATTACTACCACTACTATTACTTTTGTTGTTGGTCTAGTCATTTAGACCCCACAGATCCCAGTATGTCAATGTTGTCCATTGGCAAGGATTCATACTCAGGCCTTCCTGATCCCAGATTCTTCAGCCTTCACTGGGCTGCCTTCCAGATGAGTCTCTAAGAAAAAAGAAAAAGGGAAAATCATAAAGTATTACTCATTTGAATTACTCATTTGAATTCATAACCACTGAGAGGCAGTGTATAATTGAAAAACTGCTAGATTGAAAGTCTCTCCACTTCCCGGCTTCCTTGGTTTTCTTCAAGTTCAAGCTAAAATTCCACTTTCTGCAAGAAGCCTTTCTGATATCCAATATCAGATTCAATTAAAATAGCATCAGAAAGAAAAAAACAAACAAACTAGTATTCCTTAATGGGCAGGTAGATGGTTCAGTGGTTAGAGACCTGGTCCTGGAGTTTGAAAGATTCATCTTCTTGAGTTCAAATATGGACCTTGGGCAAGTTACTTACCCCTATGTGCCTCAGTTTCCTTATTTGTAAAAATGAGCTAGAGAAGGAAATGGCAAACTACTCTAGTATCTTTGCTAAGAAAACCCCAACATGGAGTTGTGAAGAATGGAACACTATTGAAATGACTCAACAGCAACACTCATGTGATTTACAAAGTGCTTTGCATATATTATCTTATATTTTTAGTAAATTAAGATATCAAAAGATATAACTACTAGAGAAGATATTTTTAAATTATTTATTTATTGGTCCATATAAATATTATATTTTCCCACATTCTAAAATTTATTTTTAGAAAGTTTTATTTATATCTTTTTGCTTTTATATCACTTTTATTTCTAATTACAGCCATCCTCATTATGCTTCCCAGAAGGACATGCCTTGTAACAAATTTTGTAAGGAAAAAAAGCCTTAAGCTCAGCAAAGCTGACCAGCACATATCAGTTGAGTTTGACAGCAAATTATTCTAAACCAAAATTACTCATCACCCCAAAGTTCATCAATCTAGTAAGGAACTTCTCTCAACTTCATTGAATTGGTCTCCACTTTATCAATTTGTCACAAAGTCTACATTTCAAACCTTAGATCCATGGCCCAAACCTATTTTAGTCAAATCAATAGGCATTTGTGAAGCACCAAGCTTGGAACTTGGATCAGTGCTAAGCATTGGGGATACAAAGAAAGCTCTCTAGAAGCTTAGAGACTAATGGGGAAGACAGCATGCAAGTGACTGGGCAAAAATGATGTAGACAAGATAAATTGAGGGTAGTCCCAGAGGAAAGGCTATTGTTTAGGAGTGTCCAGTTCTCTGTGACTCTTTTGGGGCTTTCTTGGCAAATATACTGGAGTAGTTTGCCATTTCTTTTTCATTTTACAGATGATAAACTGAGGCAAACAGGGTTATATCACTTGCTCAAAGTCACACAGGTAAAAAGTGTCTGAGGCCGGATATGACCCATAAAGATGAGTTTTCCTGGTTTCAAACTCAGTGCTTTTATCCAGTGCACCACCTAGCTGCTATTAGATAACAAATGTTATCTAATTACTATTATTGTTTCTCAGAATCACAGAATTCAAAAGGATGTCTGGGATTATCCAATCCAATCTATACCTGAATAGGAACTCTTTATGCCATCACAAAGAAATAGTGCTGTGCTATTTTGATATGGAAAAAGTTGTTTTTACTATAGACACTGATTTGTGCCTAGGTAATGGGAGAGGATGTCAATAGATTTTATCAAAGAGATATTCCAAGTTTCTAGATGGAAGCAGACCAGTGGGGATACTTCATTGAATTGAAGGCTGGCAAATGCAAGATAAATGCTTTCTCTACTCATTTGGCAAAAGCTTCTCCCACTCACTCTACACCAAATGTTTGACTCAAATTGGTGATTACAAAAAGAAGTAGAAATGGGGGTTGCTTTTTTATGTTTGCAAAGAGGTGAGTAGAAATATTTCCAATAACAGGGGGAAGATACTGGTGACCAGTGGGTAATCCAAGTTGTAGAAATTAGTGTTTCTATGAGGATTAAAGTCTTATTAAGGAAAGGAAGTGTATCCCTTCCAGATATCAATACCCTAGGATAGAGCCTCAGCTGCCCAGCCCTGGTTATAGTGCTATAAGTTTATAATAACCTGACCTATAATAAGATGGATTTCTTAAAATCACATTGGAAATGAACTTTTCCATTCCCAACTATTCCTAATGGGTTTTCTATTATTATAACCCATTGACAGAGATATGTTAAAAGCATTAAGCGTGACTATTATTAAAATGATTCTGTTCTTCCTGGCATTTTCAGATAATGATTAAGACAAGTTTATCAATCTGTTCCTGTGAAGAGAAGGTTGGGTCGAATTTGGAGTTAGAAAGACCTACCTTAGATCTTTATTAGTTGGACAAGTCATTGAACCTCTCTCAACTTCCATGTCCTCATCTGTAAAGTGAAGGGAGTTGCAGTTAATGGTCTTCAAGGTCCCTTCCAACTCTCAATATGTGATCCTGAGAAAGATCAGGTTAGCTTTGGGTCTAAAGTCAAGAAGCCTAGGTTGTAGTATTGCCTCAGGTACTCATTTGTAGCATATGATCATGGGTAAGTTACTTCCAATAGCCTCAGTTCCCACATCTGTAACAACTCAACAACTTCAGAGGAATTGTGAGAAAAGCATTTTTTGGATATTAAAGTATTATATATGAGAATTGACTAATTCTCATTGGCCCAAAAAGGTCCAAAATGACATCACTATGTTAGAGTCAAATTACAATGTGTCCAACTGTGACTGCTCAGATCAATATGAGCTTAGAATGCTCTGCCACAGGTCAGATACAAATAGTCCTATGAACATTTGGGGTAACTTCTTTAACTTTGCACATCTTGCATTTCTTCTGAGCTAATTCAATTCTGTTAATAGAATACAGTACCTTCTCCAATAAGAGCACACCATGTGGGGCGGTCCTGTGCCAGTCTCCCAAGTCATACAATCAATTTAATTCTGAAATTATTTTATTTTATTTGCTGAGGCAATTGGGGTTAAGTGACTTGCCCAGGGTCACACAACCAGGAAGTATTAAGTTTCTGAGAATAGATTTGAACTCAGGTCCTCCTGACTTCAGGGCTTGTGTTCTATGCACTGCACCACCTAGCTGCCCCTAATTCTGAAGTTCTTAAAAGTGACCTTATATTGCTTTTTCTGATCACCACTTGCTTGCTTGCCCTGTGTGAATTCTCCATAATTATTTTTTTTTTCAGCAAGTGTGCATTTGGCATTCGAACAATATGGCCAACACAAATGGAGCTGTGCTCTCTGCAATAGAGTTTGAATGCCTCGAAGTTTAGTTCAAGAAAGCTCCATTATCCTGCCAGGCGATCTTCAGAATTTTCCAAAGACAATCCAAATAGAAGTGATTCAGTTTCCTGACATGGCGCTGGTTTACTGTCCAGGTTTCACAAACATACAAACTCTACAATGAGTTTAGGGGATGTTTGCCCCTAGCATGTGAAAACTTCCCTTGGTGGAATGGGTGGATGTGAACAATTTGCTCCAATGGTTGTGAAGGCAGGTGAACCAGGTATTGTGGAGCTTAGAGCTTAGTTAGACATTGAAGGGAGCAAATTCATCCCCTGCATCTTGAGTCATCCCCAGCCATCTTGACTCTGTCCTGCCACTGGACAGTGGTAACTTGGTGCAACTCTGTCTCACTTAAATCCAATTAACTTACAAATCAAAAGATCACCATATCATTTCTCCTCTAAAAAAAGGGTATTGGACCAAGTGATTGATGAAGTCCCTTTCAGACTAAAGCTGTGATCCCATTCATTCATCAAGTCTTCTTTATTCATTTTTAGGAAAAAAGGAAATATCTCTCTCTGTTCCTCTGTGTGACTATCTATATCTGTCTCTTTCTACTTCTGGTTCTGTCTTTCCTTCAGTGTCTCTATTCCTCTCTCTGTCTCTTGGC
>JAJPUD010002233.1:213949-231917 GCA_023553655.1 Myrmecobius fasciatus
CTCTCTCTCTCTCTCTCTCTCTCTCTCTCTCTCTCTTTCTTACTCTGTCTTTCTCATTGCGTCTCCCCACCCCCCACTTTGCCCCTAAAGAAAAATCACTCTGACATGAGCTTTTTACACACATCTCATAGAGCTCCTGAGGGTTGGAACACTCCCTCATCTCACTGTGATTTCACTTTTCTCTAAGCGAGAGTGGCAGTAAGTGCTCTTTGGAGGAAAGTCTCCATGGAAATGCTGAGCCCTCTCAGCTGAAAAATGTCATTTTTATTACAGTTTTCCAAGTAAAAGTATTTTAACAATATAAAGCAACTTTCTTTACAGAATTTTTAAGTTTTTAAAGAAATGAACCCCAACTTCCCATTGTCTTCCAGTAGAAAAATGGAGCCAAGTTTCTTAGCTAATGCTTAATGCTAGGGATACAAAGACAGAATCATAACGATACTTTGCCTGTCCTCAGGAAACTTCCATTCTATCAGGAGAAATAGCAAGTACACACACACACACACACACACACACACACACACACACACACACAGGGTTATTTTGTGAGGGAGACACTGGCAAAAAAAATGGATCTGTTCTGTATGGCATCAGAAGGCAGAACCAGGTGGAAATCTCAGATAAATTTGGATTTGATATCAAGGCAAAAAACCAAACCAAACACACAAACAGCCCAAATTTCATAACAATTAGAGTCACCCAGCATTGAGAGATAGGGCATTCCCCAGCTCAGAAGTTTTTACACAAAATCCAGATGACCATTTGACAGACACCATTCCTTGTAACACTAAAATTCTGTGAATCTACACAGGAGAAAAAAGTGAATAATGAATACCAATTGCTCAAATAACCACTTGCCACTGGCTAGGCAATCTATTGACTTAATCCAACAGCACATTGGTCTTAGATGGAAAAAGATACCAAGCCTTGAAATGAAGAGGTATAGCAGTGGGCTTGGAATAGCATTTGTAAAAAAAAAAAAAAAAAAAAAAAAAAAAAAATCATTTGCAGTGATTTCAATGATCCTAACATATTACCAGCTACAAATGCCCGGCTTTTAAAAATACACAAACACAAACCATTATTGTTTAGGCTCATTTTTAACTGAATCAAATAATGTTCTCAGAAGAATCACGACTACAGTTGACTCAAAAACCAAAGGAAAAATGTGAAATAAGCATTGGTAATACGCAGCATATTTGCACATATGATCAGGAAGATAAGTAGATTGGCCATGTAGCTGGAGGAAGGGATAACAGATGCCCAGTTTGATTGCTACAGGTAGGGGCTTTCTGATGAAAGTGGAAAGAGCAGAAGAGTCAAGACATAGACTCAAATACTGTCTTAAATGCTTACAAGGTAAACCTTGGACAAGTTCTTTAGGGTCTCTCAGTTTCTACACCTATAAAGCAACATGGTTGGGCTAGATCTGGTTCTGTGATTCCAGGGCCTTTATGAAAATATCTAAAGCACCAGCTGAAGGTCTCTTCTGGGTGATGAGTGCTTACTTACTTACTTACGGTAAGATATGAGTAAGAATCATTCAATAGATTTTTTTTTTTCTCCATGTGGCATAGGCCTAGAAGTGATGGAGATTGGTCAGAGGGTTTGCACTGGTTAATGACATGGGACAGGAGGGATGGAGGGAGGGGCATAATTTTAAATTGCTTTCCAGAATGACTGACCCAATTCAGGACTTCACTAATAGTGCATTAAGTTTCTGAAGTGTTTTGCTTGAATGCACATGTATAATCTACATCAAATTTGTGAACATTAGGGTAGAAGGGAGGGAATTTGGAACTTAAAGTTTTTAAAAGCAAAAGTTAAAACTTGTCTTTACATATAATTGAGTAATGAAATATTATTTAAAAAGCTTACAAAGCTCTTCTAACAACTGCCATTTTCATTTCTTTCTTTTCTTTTCTTTTGTTTTAATGTAATGGATATGAGGCAGTGCCAGAGCTACTGGCTGTGTGACTCTAAGCAAATTATTTAACCTCTTAGTCCACTAGATTTCATTTCTCTAATTATTGGAGATCTGCAACATTTTTTCATATTTTTGATAGTTTGGATTTCTTCCTTTGAAACCTGCAAACAGTTTTTGAGTATTATTTATGGTGATATGATTTTTGTATAACAGTCCTTCTGGTGATACTTGAATTGACTTCTTATCAGAGATGCTAAGGAACTAAAGACCTTGGGAATTGGAGTTGTCCCCCCCCCCCTTCAGCACACATGAAGCCATGGCAACATCAGAACTGAAGAGTGGAGTTGTATTTGCTACAGCAGCACTTTCAAATCTCTTTGGAGGAAGATTCAGTCAGAGAGAGAGAGGTAGCAGAAACAGATGGAGGATTATTTCCAGGAGACTAAGTCTTTAGAAGCAGCTGCTGGTGAAATGGATAGAATTCTGGGGCTGGAGTCAGGAATACCTGACTTCAAATGTGGTCTCAGATACTTATTTGCTGTGTTACCTTGAGCAAGTCACTTAACTCTCTTTGCCTCAGGTTCCAAATCTGTAAAATAAGCTGGAGAGGGAAATGGCAAACTGCTCCAGTATCTTTACCGAAAAAACTCCAGAGTGGGTCACAAAGAATCAGATATGACTGAACAATAGCCATGTGAGTTCTGGTTAGTTGCTAAATATTTCTCTACTATTTTTAAACTTTGCTTATTGGTTATTCATCATTTTAATGATGGTTTTCTAGATAAAGATAAGATCATTTTAATTGCATTCAGAGTTGGCTTTGTTTGTTTGTTTGTTGAATGTTAATAAAGGGATGAGGAAAACCAATGGGCAATTCATCAAACCAAATGTAATTGGCTAAGGAAATCTCCTTTAACTTGGTGATCAAAAGAATTGCCTGGGGGTTCAGAGCTTATGAATTTTGTTAATAATCTGCATTTTGAAGTTTTACCATTTTGTAGTGCCTGGCCCCTTTCTTTGAGCCAAAAAAAAAAAAAAAACCCTATCCCCTAGCTGACAGATCACTATTCAATAGGGGTCTTTGGATTTTTCTCTCTTCCCTGTTGCTTGGATTAAAAAAATAAAATTTAAAAAAAGGTAAGGGAATAGAGGCTGGGACCCCCAAAAGAGGCCCTATATTGCTCTTCAGCTGAGGTAAAAGTCAGAGAGACTAGATTCTACTCACTCCCAAAGGTTGGATGGGGGAAAATGCTCCTTAGCTATAGTGGAATCTCCTGGGAAACAAAAATAAGCTCAGAATTTATGATTTATTTTGCAGGCAAGTTAGAGAATATAAAATACCATCTCCACTTGAATCTATTTCTCTGTTTTAATAGTTTTAAATTTTAAGACTTTGTTCTGAAGAGCTAGATGCAAACCAGTGTCAAGTGAAAGTGGTTGTTGTTTAATTAGGGAATTGGATTTGATTAAAGAGGAAAAAAGAAAATCTGATGAAAATGCTTTTTACATCTATAAGTCTATGAATACAGAGTTTACTTTGATATGAAGCTCTTGGATTCCCAGGGGATATGTCAGTCACATCATACAAACTACAGAGCCAAGCTTAAACCTTAGGAAGGAAGGAAACAAACATTTCTTAAGCACCTGCTACAGGCTAAGTGATTTTCAAATATTATCTCATTTGATCCTCATTATAATCCTTCCAGGTAAGGGCTATTATTATCCCCACTTAACAGCTGAGAAAATGAAAACAGGCAGAGATGAAGTGACTAGCCCAGTTAGTGGGTGTCAGAGGCTGGAATTGAACTCAGACCTTTCTAAGGCTAAGGCCAGTGAACTCCCCTGTGCTTGACTTAGTGCTAATAGCTGCCACAGGCTTCAGAAGATGCAAGATTTCATTGATATGGTTATTCCTTTTGCTAATGCAGAGAAACAACACAATACAGTGGAAAGAGTGCCTTTGGAGGCAGAGGTCTTGAGCAACTCCCTTAATCTCTTTGTGCCTTAATTTCCTCAGCTATCAAATGAAGTAGAAGGGTTAAATATCTGTATTTTGATGTTCCTTGTAGCTTTGTGATCCTGGGTGGACTATAACTTTTCTAAATCTTTTTTTTTTTTTTTTTTTGCTTTTTGCTGAGGCAATTGAGGTTAAGTGACTTGCTCAGGGTTACACAGCTAGGGAATGTTAAGTGTCTGAGACCAGATTTGAACTCAGGTTCTCCTGAATTCATGGCTGGTGCTCTATGCACTGCACCACCTAGCTGTCCCAACTTTTCTAAATCTTAATAGACAACTTTATGATTTCCTAGGAACAAAAACCTTAACTTGCTGGCCAGTTTTCTAGTGATGAGATTCTGAGAATTTTTTAATTAATTTATTTTTAATACACATTGCTTTATGAATCATGTTGGGAGAGAAAAATCAGAACAAAAGGAAAAAAAAAACATGGGATAGGAAAAAAAAAAACAGAAAAAAGAAGTGAATATAGTAGCATGTGTTGATTTACATTCAATCTCCATAGTTCTTTTTCTGGATGCAGATGGCATTTTTTGTCCAAAGTATATTGCAATTGCTTTGGATCACTAAGCCACTGAGAAGATCCAACTCTTTCATACTTGATTATTGCACATTCTTGCTGTTATTTTGTATAATGTATTCCTGGTTCTGCTTGTTTCGCTCAGCATCAGTTCATGTAAATCTTTCCAAGGCTTTCTAAAATCAGCTTGTTCATCAATTTTTATAGAACAATAATATTCCATTATCTTCATTTACCACAACTTGTTCAGTCATTCCCCAATGGGTGGGCTATCAAACTGTGTATATCCTTTGACCCAGCAGTCATTACTGGATTTGTATCCCAAGGAAATCATAAAGGAGGGAAAAGGACCCAGATGTGCAAAAAGATTTGTAATAGTGCTTTTTCTTGTAGCAAAGAATTGGAAAATGAATAGATACCCATCAATTGGAGACTCTGAGAATTTATGAGAATGGTCCTTTCACACCCAGATATATAGTCCATTTCCAGGGATATACTGAAGGCTTATACAGGGGATAGAACCTGTCAGTACTTGAGCTCCACTGATGCAGCCAGAGGCGTAATGCCCTTTTATTCAGGATCAATGGAATGATTCCCTAGGGAAACTTCCCATTTTAAAGCTATGACCATGTGAACAAGTACCAAGGACGAAGAGACCATAGCTGTCTTCAAAGAGTGGATTTGACATCACTGTACCTAAATGTAAATAAGTTAGCTACCATATCATCTGGTGCTCAACATCACCAATAGCCCATCCAGCCAAAGTATCAGAAGGGCTCATCCCACTGAGTGACTGGAACTTACTGAGCAGCTGATCGACTCTTGCTGGCCAAAGCATTAGGAACAATTAAGAAAATGTGTTTTGTTTTTGTTTTGTTTTGTTTTGTTTTTGACAAAAAAGCAATTTACTAAAGTCACATCAGTTGGCTTTAATGGGAATTAGATAGTCCCCAATGATCACAAGTTATCAATAAGACAATAGATTGTAGACAGGAAACTGGATTGAATGAGAAATGCTTTAAGCTAACTAATTGCTACATTATAGGGTATCCCAAAAAGATTCAGTGCAATTTAAAGCTTTTATAGCTTTGGACACTTTGTATTATTATCACAGCATCATAAATGTAGAGAAGAAAGGGACCTCAGAAGCCATTTGATTTAATCTGATTCTTATGCATATTATATTATTATATTATATGATATAATATGCAATATTATTTTATAGTTATACTTACCATTACATATTTCAGTTATATCCATAATGTGATCTTATTACATAATATAATCTTATAGTCATATAGCTATATTATCTTATAATTATATCTCATAGTTATAGCTATGTAGTTATCTTATAGATATCTAAAAGGCAACTTACTAAAGCAACATCTGTTAGCATTAATGGGAATAATATAGTCCCCATTTATCACAAATTATTAAAAAGAAAATAGGCTGTAGGCAGGAAGCTGGATTGAACAAGAAATGATTTAAACTAGCTAGTTGCTGAGTTATAGGGTATCCCAAAAAGATTTAGTGTGATTTAAAACTTTCATAACTTTGGGACACCTTGTATTGTTATCATAGCATCATAAATGCAGAGAAGAAAGGGAACTCAGAGACCATCTGGTTCAATCTGATTATTATCATATTGTATAATATGATATGTAATATTATCTTATAATTATACTTATATAATATTAGAGTTATATGTGTATCATATAATATAATATTATAATTATATGGCTATATTATCTTATAGTTATGTAGTTATCTTGTAGATATCTAAAAGGCAATTTACTAAAATAACATCCATTAGCATTAATGGGAATTATATTGTCTCCATTTATCACTAGTTACCAAAAGGAAAATAGACTATAGGCAGGGAGCTGGATTGAACAAGAAATGATTTAAAGTTTAAAGCTTTCATAGCTTTGGGACACCTTGTATTGTTATCATAATGTCATAAATGTAGAGCAGAAAGGGACCACAGAGACTCTAGTTCTGATTCTTATGCATATTATATTATTATATAATATTATCTTATAGTTTTAGGTATATTATAATAAATATGTTGCATAATATAATCTTATAGTTACATTATCTTACATCACATAGTTATAACTATATAGCTATATTTTTATCTTATACTATTATATTATTATAGCCAATATTTTGTTAATTAATATTATTGCCAATAATCAAGTGTTAATAATTAATATTATTCCTATTAATAAGACATTTACACAGCACTTTAAATTTGTAAAGCACTTTACAAATATTATTTCATCTCCTCAACAACCCTGGGAGATAGGTGCTATTACTGTTCCTATTTTACAGATGAGGAAACTGAGGCAGACAGCATTTACCTCATCTATCTTGCCCATGATCACACAGCTTATAAATGTCTGAGTTCAGATTTAAACTCGTCTTCCTGGCGACAGTCCCAGTGTTTCATCTGTTGTATTACTTTGGTGCCAAAGGAACAAAGGATAGTCTGGGCAGGGGCAAAAGTCATTTTGAAAAGTCAATTAGGATCAGCAGGAGGATTTCAGAGAGATCTGGAAAGACATGAACTGATACTGAGTGAAATGAGCAGAACCAGGAGATCATTATACATGGAAACAACAAGACTATATGATGATCAATTCTGATGGAGGAGGCTGTTTTTAACAATGAGGTGATTCAGGGCAATTCCAATAGATTTGTGATGGAGAGAGCCATGAGGGACTGAGTATGGACCACACCATAGTGTTTTCACCTTGTTGTTTGCTTGCTTTTTTTTTTTCTTTCTCATTTTTTTCCTTTTTGATCTGATTTTTCTTATGTAGCATGATATTTGTAAAAAATGTATAGAAGAATTGCATATATTTAGCATGTATTGGATTACTTGATGTCTAGGGGACAGGGGTGAGGAGGAGGGAAGGAGAAAAATTCGGGACATAAGATTTTGCAATGGCAAATGTTGAAAACTATCTTTGCATGTATTTGGAAAATAAAAAGATATTATTAAAAATTTTTTTTAAAAGAAAGTCAATTGGAACCATTCTTTGGAGAGTTTTAAAAACCAAGTTTAGGTATATTTTGTACTAAACATAATAGGGAAACACTGACCATTTTATGAATGGCATAGTCAACTGTATTTTAGGAAAATTATATTGACAGGTGTTTAGAATTAGGAAGGCCAATCAGGAGGCATTTATTTCAATTCAGGTTATGATGAGCCTGAAGTAGAAAGAGTACCTTAGTCTAGAGAAGGATTTGAGAAATGTTTCGAACATCTAATCAAGACTTAGCTATTGATTGGACATGGCAAGTGAGGAAGAGGAAAATCAGGAATAGCTCTGAGGTTGGAAATCCTGGTGATTGATTGTAAGGATGATGACACTTTCCACAGAATTAGGGAAATGTGGAGAAAGATCTGTTTTAGGGGAGGAAATGAAGAGTTTAGTTTTAAATATGTTGAGTTTGTGATGGTTATAGGCAGGAGTATGCTGGTAAATGTTAAACATCTGTTATTATCCTTGAGTCATTTTTGTTATGTCTGACTTTTTTTTTTTACCTCGATTGGAGTTTTCTTGACAAGATACTGAAGTGATTTGCCTTTCCCTTCTCTATCTCATTTTACAGCTGAGGAAACTAAGGCAAAAGGGGTTAAGTAACTTGCCCAGGATCACACAGCTGGTAAATGTCTGAGACCAGATTTGAACTAGGCTCTCCCTAACTCCAGATCTGGTATTCCATCTACTGTAGCACCTAATTTCTCTTTAACCCTTTAACATCTAGTTCTCAAAAAAAAAAAAAAAAGTTTTCATCTTTATTATTTTAATGTTGTCATTACCACTTTTCTTAAGTTTGGGGATTCAACAAAATGCTAAATCAGCTCTTGATTTTCTAATTTCTGAGGTGTAAATTCTCATGCTGAACACTTAACTGTCTGGAGACAGGAGGAGCTGGCTCCGGTACACTGGTATATTCAGGGTCTTTTCATCAGGCACTTAGTCATGTAGCATCTGAGTTTAAGAGAAAGATGAAGGCTAGATATAGATTTGAGAATCAGCTTCATCGAGATGATAATTAAATCCATGGACACTGATGAGTTTACCAAAAGTGAGAGTAGAGAAAAAATCTAAATGGGGTTAGGACATGGACTTGGGGACATCCCAATTGGAGATGAGAGTAGGAGAAATGATCCAGCTTTTAAAAAATAAATTCTGAGAAGGAGCAGTCAGGTAGGAGGAGAACCAGAAAAGAACATTCTCAGTTTTGAAAAACATGAACCAGGAACACCAGGTGGCACAGTGGATAGAACACAGGAGGTAGGAGGACCTGAATTCAAATCTAATCTCAGACACAAAACCATGTGACTCCAGGCAAGACATTTGATTTCTCTGAGCCTGTTTCCTCCTCTGTAAAATGAGATTAAAAATAGCAGCACCAACTTCCTAGTATTGGTGTGTACATCAAATTGGTTAACAATTCTAAAGTGTCTTGCACATCTTAAATCAATATAGAAGAGCTGGCTATTTTGGTAGCCATTGACAAGTTCATGGGTTTTGCCAGCTGCCAAAGGAGTCTGCAACACCAAAAATGACTAAAATCTCTGTTTTATATCTCCTAAGAACTTTATCATTAGTAGGGCTGTTCAAAGAATTTTGCATAGACAGAGGGCATGGGTATGAGTCATGGTGGAGTGATCTTTAAAAGATGAAGGGGTGAGAGATGTACTGGGAAGAGGGGGAAGGGAGAAGTAGAATGGGGAAATTTTTCTCCTCTAAAAGCAGAAGACAGGGAGGAGAAAATGAGGTAGGTGGCAATGCTTGAACCAGAATTGGTTCAAAGAGGGAAGAATATATATACCCACTCAGTTATAGAAATATAACTTACCCAATAAGAAAATAGGAGGAGAAGAGGATAAGAGAAAGGCAGGGGGATGATAAAAGGGAGACAGATTAAGGGAGGCAGTGGTTAGAAGCAAATTAGACTTTGAGAAGGGACAGGATAAAAAAAAAGAAAGAAGAAAATGGAATGAAGGGAAATATATAGTAATCATATGCTTAAAGAGTGTCTCTCATCATTAGTGATGTCTTAACTTGTGAGTGATTGGTTTTAAAAATATTGTAATGATGATCAACTATAAAAGACTTGGCTACTCTGATCAACATAGTGATCCAAGACAATTCTAATAAAAACTGTTATCTACTTCCAGAGAGAAAAATGATAAACTCTGAATACAAATTGGAGTACATAATTTTCTCACTTTATTTTTCTTGCTTCTTTAAAAATTACAGCTAATAGAGAAATATAGTTTGCTTTATTTCATATATATAATTGATACATTGCTTGTTTTGTAAGTGGGTAGGGCAGGGGGTGGAAGGAAAGGAGAAATTTGAAATACAAAATAAAGAATAAAATAATATTTAAAAAGAAAAAGAATCCACAGAATGGTTCCAGGAAGTCAACATTTAAAGAAAAACAGCCCCCCCAAAATCTATTCTAGAAATTTTCCAATCCCCTAAGGGTACTAGGGGAGTGCAAAGAATTTTCCCTTTCACAAGAGATTCTCCATTCTGAACAATAAAGCAGGAGAGAGGAAAAAGCATCTACACCCCCTCTGCTGCTGCTATTTGCTAATTGTTTATGACTACATAAAGAAATTGGAAAGTGATTAAGATCATTCAGAGAAGACAGTGGAGTTCTAGAAGAGGGTTTACCTTTCAGTGAGGTGTGAGCAGAGCCAAAATACATTTACCTGATGCTACCTAAGAGGCAGACACAGTTCCCCACTGCCAAATGGATGCAAAATTTGGAAGGAATGGCTACTCTCCTTTCAGAGAGACCTTTGGTGTTCCAAGGAAATAGCCCTTTCCCCCCTTTTCTCCAGCACACATATTTTCTGCAGATGATTCATCCCTGCTCATTTCCCACTCCCACCCCCCTTCTAGCAAAGGAATTAGGGAAAAATGTCATAAAGCAAAGTGGTGGAGCCCAAATCTCTGGGAATGAGGGAGGACTAAGCACTCTGGAATTTCTTAAAGCAAACACAGAGCCTTGCAATCACAGGACTGGGTCAGAGGATCAGGTGCTTAGAGCTGGAGGGGGCCAAAAAGATCATTCAGAGCAAGCTCCTCACTTTTCAAATGAGGAAAGTGAGCTTTATCGGCAGCTACATGGCACAGTGGATAGAGCCCCAGATTCTTCTTCCTGAGATCAAATCTGGCTTCAGACACTAACTGTATGACTCTGGGCAAGTTTGCTTCAATTTCCTCATCTGTAAAATGAACTGAAGAAAGAAATGGCCAAAAAGACCCTAAATGAGGTTGTGAAGAATCAGACACAATTCAACAACAGCAGCAAACCCCGCTCAGACTCAGACAAATTGAGTGGCTTGTCCTATGTCACAGCGGCAGGAAATGTCAGAGAGAAAATTCAAATCCAAGGACTCTGACTTTAAATTTAATACTTTCAGGTACATCATTTCCAGGAGTTAGTAGATAAAAAGCTGACTTCAAAACAAGAAACACTTGTACAATCCCTGCCCCTGACACATCCAGGCATTGTAACTCTGGGCAAGCCCAAGTATTGTAGGCAAAGATTTAGATTTAGAAATTGCTGACCTGCATTGATGGAGGGAATTTCTTCCCCCAGGAGTTTCCCTTTATATCAGTAAATCACAGTCGTACTCTCTATTTCTATCATTGTTACTGTGCCCCTGCATAAAGAACATTGAAGTTAGAATCAGGAAAAGCAAATTTGAAGTCTGGCTCTGTTGTCTCTTGAGTCATACATATTCATGTGTAAATGGATTTCCTAATTATTTGACTGTAAGCTCTTTGAGGGCAAGATCCGTATCACTTCTATTGACCCCCCAACACTTAATGTCAAGCCCTCTCCTTTATGGGCTTTTAAATGAATATTTGTTATTGAAATGATTGTGGCAAATCATAAATGCCTTAGAATGATGGAGCTGGAAGAGGTCATCCATTCTAACACCCTCATTTTTCAGGGGTTTCAGAGATTAAAGTTGCCTGTCCCAAATCATGCATTCAGTAAGTGCATTTACACTCAAATTTGTGGCTCCTCTTATTCTGAAGAAAACTACGGATAACCCTTGCTTCCTAGCTGGGTCAAACAAATATAGAAGAAATGTCGATCCTTCCCAAACTAATTTAGAGTCATTTTCTTGAAAGTTTCCTCATCTGCCAAATAGACAATAATAACACTTGCCATTTTAACAGGGCTAAAGTCCTATCCAATGACCCAACAAGACCTGGAAATGACCCTGGCTTCACCATTAGATTTCAAGCTCTGGTAGTTCCTTTCAAGATGTACTTCATAAACAGAACAGGCCTATTAATAGGCTGTGAGTCTGTTTTCTGAGGATCAGCCTGTCTAATTTAGAGAGAAGGTTTTTCATTTTTTACTAGGCAACAAATTTTTTTGGTCAAATTAACTTCCAAATAAAAATTTGTCAGATAAGTGTAGCTTCATTCGTGTGGGTATTCCATCTACTAATGTAGACAGAAACTCCTTTATGACAAAATTAATGAGTTTTGAAGGTTGCTGTGACCAAAAATATTTACCTCTCATTACCTAACCTGGTCATCTCTGGCTCTACTGGACTCAAAGCCTTTTCAGATTGAAAGAAGCTCTTGGAGTTTATGTTCCACTAACAAAAGCTTTCAGGGAGTCAGTCAACAAGCATTTATTAAGTCTAGACCAAGGACCAGTAAGCTGTTAAGTGCTGGGAAAACAAAACAAAACAAAACAAAACAAAACAAAACAAAACAAAACAAAAAAAGGCCAAAACAAATAAACAAAAAAATAATCTCTATTCTCAAGGATCTCACAGTCTACAAAGGAGATTTAAAGAAACCAAATTCAGTCATCTCCATGGCCCAATGAGTCATTGGAAGAGGAGGTTAGTGAAATTTCAAGTATCATTATTCTCAATTTGAGAGATGAACATCAATAATAATACCAATAGCTACTAGATCTGAGGTTTAATTAATACAGGGAAATATTTATTTATTTATTTATTGCTGAGGCAATTGGGGTTAAGTGACTTGCCCAGGGTCACACAGCTAGGAAGTGTTAAATATCTGAGACTAGATTTGAACTCAGGACTCCTGACTTCAGGGCTGGTGCTCTATCCACTGCATACCCCAATACAGGGAATTCTTAAATGAGAAAACTCTCTCTGCAGATGGAGGTTGGTGACTTCTCCCCAACTTATAGGGAGTTGTCTATAATACTTCAAGATTAAACTCAGGATCACATGGTCATTATGGACTTGAATCCATGCTATAAGGCTAGTTCTTTACCCATTGCATGCTGCTTCCAACCACACGGAAGACCAGCATAGAATTTCTTCTTTCTGAAATAGGCTCTTGCTTCTGCTCTCCCATATCCATGCACCCAATCATAGGTGATCTGAGCATTCCCCAAAGCCCCATTAGAATGGAAGAAATGGTAAGACTGATTCCACCAACAGGATGCATCATAGTAGAGGCTGAGGTGGACTAGGAAATTCTAGGAACCTTTCTGAGATAACCAAGGCATTTTCAGATTGTCTGTAGAATGTAAGTTCCCTGAGAGCATGTTTTATTGTCATTTTATAGTAGTCACAGTCCTCAGGAAATAGCAGATAATAGAATTGAATTGCATTGATTTTAGTGTTCCAATCGAGACTATATCTGAAGATAAAGTCTTAAGTAACTAATGAATTTTTCAAGAAATTAAAAGATTTACCTTCTTTGTTCTGATGAATTATTTCTTCTGGGGAATACTCTAAAAAGGGACTCGGTCAATAAGCATTTATTAAGTTCCTTCTAAACTTTAGGCACATAGGAGATATAAAATACTATATTCCCTAAGAAAAGAAAGAGAAATACTGAGAGAGAAAGAAAGGAGGAAAGAAAGAAGGGTAAAAGATGAGAGAGGAAGGAAGGAAGAAAGAAGGGATGGAAAGAAGGGACGGAAAGAAGGAAGGAAGGAGAAAAGAAGGGAAGAAAAATGGGAAGAAAGAAAGAAGGGAGGGAGAGAGGGAGAAAAGGAAAAAGGAAGGGAAGAAAGGAGGGAGGGAGGAAAGAAAAAAAAGAAAGGAAGAAAGGAAGAAGAAAGGGATGAAAGAAGAAAAAGAAAGAAAAGTTCTCTTTTCAAAGAACTTATTTCTATTAAGGAATATATACAAATATCTGATAATTCCAAGCATGTACAGAGCAAATACATGGTAATAGGGAGGAAGAAAGGCACTAGCAGCTGAGGGTTCAAACAGACTTCTCGTAAAAGGCGGCATTTGAGCAGAGCATTGAAACAGTCTAGGATTCTAAGAGGTGGTGATGAGGAGAGAGTGGGTTCCAGGAATGAGGAGACATCCTGTGCAAAGGAATGATTTTTAGGAGATGAAATATCACTTATAAAGAGCACCAAGAAGACTGTTTTTGGTGGAGGGTGACGTGTGTTGGGGAGAAACATATAATAAGCCTGAAAGGGTAGTTTGGAGCCAAACTATACAGGGCTTTAAATGCTAAACTGAGGGGTTTGTATTTATTTGATCCTAGAGGCAATAGGACACTAGTAGAATTTAATGAGCAGGAGAGTAACATAGTCACATCTTTGTCTTGGGAATAGCACTGTTCTTAAATAGATTGGATAGATTACAGAAAGGTGAGACTCAAAGATCCACAGGATATGGGTACTGTGTGTGTGTGTGTGTGTGTGTGTGTGTGTGTGTGTGTGTGTGTTGGGCAGAACAGGAAGAATGTACCAAGACCAACAGTGGAAATAATTTTGGGATTTTATGGCCACTTCTAGTTTAGGCTATGAACACACATTTGGATATAGAACCACAACCACCACAACAACAAATCCTCGAAGAAACAAATGCCACTGAGAGCCCCTTTCTGATCTGGGAGTCCCAGCAGTGAGAGTGTGATTACATAGTCTAACAACATACCTCTCCAACCCCTCATAGGGTTTGTTATAGCATGGGAATGAAGCAGAGGAAGTGAGAATAACAGTAATAGTTTTTAATGCTGAGAGGGACTCTGAAATCACTAAGGCCAGCTTTCTCAAAAAAGTCACACGACTGATCTAAAGTTTCTGAATAGAGTTATTCAAATTGTTAATAGTTCCAGGAGAGCAGCTCATCAAGATTCAAGATGACCATCTTTTGACAAATCATGGAAGAAACTGATCTCAACTCGTCTTGGTCCACTGAGAGTAGCCATAAAATTTGAGAGTTGGAAGGGACCTCATTGTCCATTTAATCCAACCTATTCACAAAAGGAATCCTTCCTATAACATACCTGACAAGGGCTGTCTACTTGAAGAAGTATAAGGATCACCATCATTCGAGACATCAAATGCTTTTCATAGTGTTCAGTCATTCAGTTGGGTCAAATTTTTCATGATTCCATGGACCACCTATCCACAGGATTTTCTTGGTAAAGATATTGGAAGTTTGCCATTTTTTTCTGCTGTTCATTTTACAGATGAGGAAACTAAGATAAACAGGGTTATATGACTTGTCCAGGATCACAAAACTAGGGAGTGTCTGGGGACAGATTCAAACTCAAGAGGATAAGTCTTTCTGACTCTAGCCCATTGCTGTATCCACTGTGCTATCTACTAAGATTCTACTTTTAGAAAGCTCTAATTATAAGGAATTTTTTCTTGACTTCAAGCCTAGATTTCAATAAACTTATTACTCACAATTGACACTCACTTTCTTAAACAAAAAGAGCAAGTGGGGCAATAGATCTAGAAGTGAGGACATTTACTTGGTTGCTTCCCAGTCTACAATAAGAATTTCCCTGCCAAATCTAAGGAAATTATAATTTCTCCCCTGAAAATAATTTAACATAATATTTCAATGCCATTAGGCATTTTCTGGAATTGTTAATGAAGAATTCTATGCATACCAACCCTTTTCAATCTCTTTCACTGGTCCACCTTCCTCTTCCCACCCCCCAAGTGTGGGTGTTCCCAAAAATTCATTCATCAGCCCTATTTTCTTTCTCCCCTCCCTTTGTTCTCTTCCTCCCTCCCTCTCTTCCTCTTTCCTTCCTCTCTCTCTTTCTCTCTCTATCTCTCTGTCTCTGTCTCTGTTTCTGTCTCTCTCTGTCTCTCTGTCTCTGTGTGTCTCTCTCTCCCTCTCTCTCCTGTCTTCTCCCCTCTCTTGACAATTTCATCCTTTCCCATGGATTCAATCATCACTGCCATGAATATAATACCTAATTCTGTAAATCCAGGTTCAATCTCTCCTGAGTCCTACTCTTGATGGGTTGGTGACAGTGGGAGAATTGGAACTCAAAGCCATAGATTCATGAGGCAGTTAGATGGCACAGTAGGAAGAGCACTGAGCCTGGAGTCAGGGAGACATGAATTCAAGTCTGGTCTCAGACACTAACTAGCTGTATGACTGAAAAAATTATTCACTACAATTCACTTCAATTTCCTTAATTCTAACATGGAGATAATAACACCACTTATTTTCCAAGCATGTTGTAAGGATCAAATGAAATAATACTTAAATAAAACACTTAGCACATAGTAGGTGCTACATCAATACTTATTTCCTTCCTTTTGTGGAACACCTAGTGTAAAAACTTTATGCAATCATTATTTCAAATAAATCTATAATCTCCATACATTAGCTTTTTTACTTCCCCCTCACCGTGAAAACAATCATCTTCCAGATAGTTTATATTCAGTAGGGACTGATCAGAAGTTATTCTTGAAGCCTGGCAAGATATAAATCCTTCATCAAGGAGCCAGAGTCCATTTCTGTGGCAAGTACCTCTGTCAACAAATCAAGTATTCTCTTTCCTCTTAGATACAACTAGAACATTCTTCATTTTTGCCTTGAGATTTTCCTCTGCTTCCCAGGCCCAGCTCAAGTACCATCTACATCCTCCATGATACCTTCCATGATCTCCACTTATCCCTCTCCCCCAGCCCCCAGTTAAAAACTGTTTTTCCCCCTAAATTTTCTTAGAGAATATTGTCTGTGCCCCTCCCTTGCCAAATCACTTTCTACCTTGCTGCATTTTAATAATTTGTGTGCACAGTACAATCACCCCAAAACTAGATTGTAAACTCTTTGAGAAGATTATATTTGTAATAGGGACTGTCATGCAAAGGATGCTTCTAAAAGCATCTCTCTACAAGGAAGAAGCTGGGTAATGTATTTCTGGGAGAGCTGAGATGACTTGTAATGGACCTGTCCTGGAGTTCCAGGCAACTTACTACATGGTAAACTGGAGGCTCTTTGGCTAGCAGTGGATGTATTTAAAAGGATTATTTAAGAGGGTCTCAGGAATTTCTCTTTGACTGTGAGCTTGGTGAATCTCTTGAACTCTTGGACTGCTTGTGGTAACTAATGAGAGAAAATGTTGAAATTGTAGTAGGAGCAACACAACTAGTGGGGGCTCAAGTGGTTATCCTTATAGAAGAAATACAGGAAAATCCAAAAGGTATCCTTAAGGCTTTAGGAGAAGGTACAACTAGCCTGTCTCTGAGTGAATGATCCAGAGATCATACTTGTTTTCTGCTGCATTTCTTTGTAGCTTTGAGCAGACCTTAGGTTTCCTTTATCTCTTTGATCTTCGAAGTGAGTAGAATCACATTTACAACACCTTCCAGCAGTCTGTAAATAAACATTTATTAAATGCCTACTATGTGCCAAGCACTATGCTTAATACTGGAGATACAAAAAAAGGCAATAGACAATCCAAATTTATAATCTAATGTTTATTGACAAGCTGCCATTTTTTCCATCTTCAAAGTGAAAAGAAACACATATAATAAAGCATTTATCAAGTAGCTATAAATCTGAGAGATGAATGAAGGTCGAGAAAAGCCAGTAATTCTCATCTTTTTTATTTCCAAGTCTTAGCACAGTGGGAAGGCATGGAAATGTATGAAAAGTTTGTTGAATTGAAATAGAATAACATTAAGCCAATGACCTTATAGACAATACCTTATATTTCCTTATCCCATTTAATCCATAGTAGGCGTTTGCTTATTGATAGCTGTGATCTATATTTGAATCTGAATTCACCCAGAGTGATTCTACCTTAAGTGAAATACTCTTCATATCTTCTGATGTATTTCCTTTTTATTAACATTTTCTAAAGAGACTAATTTATCATTCATATGCTTACAGCCTGGGAAGTACCATAAATGATAAGGGATGGAGGGAGGAATTAAAAAAAAAAAAAAAAAAAAAAAAGCCCTTTCAAAGAAGACCTAAGAGGATGGGGGCCCATTTGGAAATTGAAGAGCTCTCAAGTTTGTTTTGAGATATTCTTTCCCGGAATATTTCAGTTTCAACTTTTTCTCACCCATCTGACTGCTTTATTAACAAAAGAGGGTAGCAATGGAAAAAATTTTTGCTTGAGGCAATAGACTTTCCAAAAAAATCACAAAAAGAACTTTTGAGATGCTCTTTATCATATTTCTCTCTCTCTCTCTCTCTCTCTCTCTCTCTCTCTCTCTCTCTCTCT
>JAJPUD010002233.1:231927-255690 GCA_023553655.1 Myrmecobius fasciatus
TCTCTCTCTCTCTCTCTCTCTCTCTCTCTCTCTCTCTCTCTCTCTCTCTTTTTATTTGGAAAAAATAAATCCCAACCGGAGGAGAACATTTTATGGAGAGTGTGTGCATAGAAACTCTGAGTGACTCACACATGGTGTTGTAGGTCTATTCCGGTGCGTGGGTGTTTACAGAACAATTACATAAGTGGCAGCCTAGCAAAGGACTTTTGACATTTGTGGCAACTTAATGGAGTTCTTTTCATCGCCGAAAATGTCCTAATTGTTGTTTCCTCAAATCTAAAATGCATAAAACCAGTGAAGCATCTTAAATTGCTTCTTAGATATTTCTACCAAGTATTTGCTTTGTTATCGAAGGAACTGGAGAAATTTATTTTTGAGAAAATACACAAGATTCATTAGGTAGAAATGTTAATAATTTGATCATTCAATTTACATTGGAAGTACAGACCATTTTTGAAAAACAAAACAAAACAAAACAAAACAAAAAGCAGCTTATACTCCATGTACTTCTTTGAATTCTTCTGGTTAAAGGTTGGTTCACATTTCCTTTTGCAACCTACCCATGGCCTTTGCCCAGGAGCAAGGTTACCTGGCCTAGTTTACATATGTCTGTCTCGAATTTTCCAACCACATAAGGTAAGCATTAGGATCCTAGATTCCACTCCCTTTGTAAATAGTGAGCATGGGATCCAGAGGTAACATTCAGAGAAGAGCTGGGTAATGTAATGTGTAATAGTAGAAATGATGCTGCATTTGCAATGAAAGGACCTAATTTCAAAACCTGGCTCCTCTATTTAATAATTTTGACCACAGGTGAATCACTTCAGTGTTTTCATCTGTAAATGATGGGTTTGGGAGTAGATGACCACTAATATTCTTAAATTTGTGATCCTATGAAACATTGATTTTGAAAACAGACCACCAAAAATTACTATTGGACTATAAGAAATAACAAAAGGGACAGATTCAGAGAAATTTTAGAAGTCTTATATGGACTGATTCAAAATTAAGTGAATAAAACCAAATGAATTATTTTTATAATAATACCAGCATCATAAAGAAAATACCTTAGAAAGACAATTTTAGTCAATGTGATGACCAATCATAATTCCAGAGGACTAATAATTACGTGAGCTATACATCCCCTGACAGAAGTACTGATGGATTCAAGATACAAAATAAGAAATATTTTTTTCAACATGGCCCAATGTTGATTATGCATATTTGTCATAAGGTTCTTAGTTATTTCTTTTTTTTCCCCCAATGGAGGGGGAGGTGGGAGTTTTTTTTTTTAATTGAAAAACAAATTACTTTTTAAAAAAATAGACCACTAACTAAATCCTCAAGCTATCCTTCAATTTAAGGAAAGGAGACAGTTGATAAGGGCCTCTCTGGTATTTACCTTCTTCCTTTTTTTTTCCTTTCTTTTTCTTTTTCTTTCTTTCTTTCTTTTTTGTTTGTTTGTTTGTGTACATGGTTCTAAGATCCTGGGTTTGATAGCATTATAGATGTTAATAGAATTAGTGAAAATAGAGCTAGAAAAGATTTTAGAACTCATCTAAACCAGCACTTCCATCTTGCAGATGAGGAAACTGAAGACAATGGTTAGGATCAGAAATCCCAATGTGTCCTTAGACATTATCTAAACTGAGGTTGGGAAACTATGGTCTGCAGGCTAAATATGGCTTGTTACTGTCTTTGTATGGCTGATCAACCAAGAATGATTTTTTGCATTTTAAAATAAAGTTTTATCATTTCTACATTCTAAGAGAAGCTTTTTATTTTATAGATTAAAGGTCTTGATGTTAGGCTCATAAGAGCATAGATTTATAATTAGAAAGGACCTTAGGAGACATCCAGTTCAGTCTCCCTGTTATATATGCAGTGGAGAACTGGGATTATAAATCCTTAGAAGCATGCACTGTATTTTGCAAATAGTGTTTTGGTCTGCTTACCATCTGACAATAACTGAAATGCTCTGAAGAGTGAGCTGTGTGGTACCCAACCCAGCAGCAGACCAGGCAGCCAAAAGACTTTTTCGGCACCTATTTCATCCATTAGCGGCCTTGTATTAGGAAGTGAATTTACTGAGGTGAATATAAGTAGCAACTGCATTAAGTCTGAGACCACCCTCTCCAGGGACTGAGATGGTGGAGGAGAAAGTGTGCCCTGATTCAAGGCAACAGTTTCTACTTCTGTTTTTAACTAGATCTTCTTAGTAAACATCTCTTTGTAAAACCGAATCAATGTAATTGTTTAAATGGTACTAATTATAAGAGGGATAAAGGAAATTGCAATTCTAACTGGAGATCGACATTGGGGAATGAATCTCTGTGACCCTGAGGGAAAGTGTCAACTGCTCTGGGGGACCCATTTCATTCATTTAAATGGAAACTGGGAGAAAGAATTGGGTAAAACAGAGTCTCAGAAAATTGAAATGATTTGCCCCAAACTACAGATGCAGCAAGTAAAAGGACTAGGATTTAAATCTGTGTCTTCTGACTCTGAATCCAGCCTTCTTAGAACATGGAACTTATTGGTTTGTTTGGCAATCTTGAAGGACTTTTTGACAGGTTCCTGGGTTAAAATGGGAAATTGGAGTTAAAAGGATTTTAAGTGCTTTTTATGGGTTAAAAAGAAACAGAACATAGGTCAAGGCAATAATCAGATGGGCTTTGACTCATAAAGGTCAGTTGCTGCCCTGCTAACCCCCTTTTAAAGGAGACAGCATTGCTAGTGCACACCCAAGTACAGCTGCAAATACCCAAGTGCCCTTCGATTCTTTCCACATGATTAGAGCTCTTGAGCAAGTTTCTTTCTAATTTTCTTTCTTTTTTTTTTTAAGCAAGTTTTTTGTACTTTGGAAAAGAAGCAACAATTCCTCAGGATTCTCTGGCTTGTTACTGTTTAGAAGAGGGGCAGGACTATCTGAACTTTGTTGGCCTTGGGCAAGGAGAGGGTGATGTAACATTATTTATCAATGAGCTATTGAATTAAATACTTGGAGTTTCTGGCTCTATTAGAGCCACATTCATTCCGAGAGCTCATCTACTTTAAAAAAAATATCAGCTCCAGCTTCCTGATTCTCCATGAAAAAATTATTTATAAATGTCATTCTCCTGACTGAGGTTGGAGAAATTGAGAGAACCTAAGACACAGTTCAAGGGCAGCTATGTGACACACTGAATAGAGTGTTTGGAATTAGGAAGATTAATTTTCCCGTGTTCAAGTTTAGTATTAGATACTTTCTAGCTGTGTGATCTTGGGCAAGTCACTTAACCCTGTTTGCCTCAATTTTCTTATCTGTAAAATAAGCTAGAGAAGGAAATGGCAAACCAACCACTCCAGTGTCTTTGCCAAGAAATGCTCAAATAGAATCATGAAAAGGCAAACATTACTGAAATAACTAAACAAGACATGATCAAAGCTATATTATGTAATTCCGTAAATAAATATGTACTCTTGTAAAATAATAATCCTATAAAAGGTTGGAAGGATCTTAAAGGCTGTTTGATCCAACTATTTCTTTTTACAGATGAGGAAACTGAGTCCTGGAGAGAAGTCACTTGCCTAGATTCATACAAGTATAAGATTATTGGATGTAGACCTGAAAGGGACCTTAAAGACCATATGATACAATCTTCTCAATTTACTGATAAGGAATCTCAAACCAAATGGATGTTATATGAATTGTCCAAAAATCATACAGTAAGAGTCAGAGATGGGATATAAACCTTAGTCCAATGACAGCTCTTTTTAGAGGCAGCTAGAATATCATGATAAATGGAATACTAGACCTGGACGCAGGAACACCTTAGTTCAAGTTTGACCTCAGACACTTAGTTGACTCTAGGCAACTCACTTAACCTAAGTCTGCCTCAATTTCCTTATCTGTAAAATGGGGAGGAACCACACATACATACACACCCATATACTAACACCTATCTTTTTTTAAAGCTTTTTATTTGCATAACATATGTATGGGTAGTTCTTTAACATTGACCCTTATAAAGCTTTCCATTACAAATTTTCCCCCCTAGTCCCCTCCCTTCCTCTAGATGGCAGGAAGTCCACTACATGTTAATTATATTAAAATACTTGACAAGTCAAATAGATGTATACATATTTCCATACTTATCTTGCTGTGCAAGAACAATCACATCTACAAGAAAAAAAATATCTGAAAAAGGAAACCCAGTGCAAGCAGACATCGATAGAGAGCATGAAAGTTTTTTGTTGTGGTCCATATCTCATATCCCTCTCTCTGGGTGTATATGGCCTTCTTTACTGAACAATTGGAACTGGTTTGAAACATTTCATTGTTGAAGAGAGCCATGTCCATCAGAATTGATCATCATATGGAACACCTATCTATTGTAAGGATAAAATGAGATAATATTTGTGAAGTATTTAGCAAATCTTACCGTGCTATTATAAATGCAAGTTACTGTTATTATTAATTTTTCACTGTTCCTCAGAGCCTTTTGGATGAAAAATGAATGTTAAAAGATTGATCCCACGAGGTACAGTGTGTGAAAGTGATTTATAAACCCAAAGCATGATACTAGTAGGGTTCTTAGTTATTTGTTTTATTTCAGAAATACTTTATTAATGAATTTGGATTTTTAAATCATATACATTTTCCAAAAACACCATAACATACTACCTTTTCTCATAACTGAAAAATAGAAGAGTTAATTTAAAATGACTGATACAACAAATGTGATTGAATATACAATATTCTGCAATAATAGTTTCCCACCTTTTTACTAAGAAAAAGGTAATGTGTGCCAACAGATGCAATATTAATTATCTGGTTGTATTATGTAAATTGTTGTCTTTTGAATGTTATCAATATGCATCCTTTTTTTAAATTTTTTTTTTTTTTTACTGTTGTCTTCTTTTATAGAACTGTGGTCACTGTGTATGCTGCTCTACTGGCTCTACTTTTGAATTGTTTATCAATATATATCATTTTGTCTGACATCTGAGTCACAAGAAGTCTATCAGATAATCGAAAATCTATTGGCCCCATGTACATTGCTTTGGTGAATGTGCTGTGATGGATTAAATTAGATTTTGCTCCAACTGCATTGAACCTGAAGGCTTTATCCTTCAGTGACAAAGACACACCTAGGATGAGGCTGTATTGCTAGATTCTTAGTTGGATTATTGAGTGAGATGAGTGTTGTTTGATGAGAACTTCAGAGGGGCTTGAATAAAAAGGTAAAAAAAAAAAAAAGCTATTGGAATAAACTGAGTTTGCAGATTCCTTAAACTAAATCCTAATAATATTTTTATACAAATCCTAATAAATATTTTTATATCCTAATATTATTTTTATAATACATATTTAACATTCACAATTAATGGTCCATTATTTAAATATCCATTACTTAATAAATTATTTCTTATAATACCCTAACATTCTTTGTATTCAGTTACATACAAGAATTTTTATTCTTTATAGACAGTTTTGTTTATATTCTTTATTTTAGGTACTTCCTAAGTGTTTGTTGAATCTGATTGAATTCTATCCAACGCCTTTATTTTCTGTTGGGTGAAGAAAACTGATTTATTTATTTGGAAATATTATTATTTTGTAGATATCATATTTCCAATTAATCATTTCTGGTTCTATCAGAATTCTCAAATATCCAATTGGTGGTGGATAAGAAAGGTTTAACATAAGTACTGAAACAGAAAAGAGCATGGCATATTGAGTAGAAGGAGCACTGGGAATCAGGAGAGCTGTGACCTAGTATTATAGAATCCCAGATTCTGAGAGTTGAGATTCAGTGGTCATATTCTTTTTTTTTTCTTTTTTGCTGAGGCAATTGGGGTTAAGTGACTTGCCCAAGGTCACACAGCTAGGGAATGTTAAGTGTCTGAGACCAGATTTGAACCCAGGTCCTCCTGACTTCAGGGCTGGTGTTCTATTCACTGCTCCACCTAGCTGTCCTCAGTGGTCATATTTTATTGTTGTTGAATCATTTCAGCTGTTTCCAATTCTCTGTGATCTCATTTGGGATCTTCTTGGTAAAGATACTGGAGTGGTTTGCCATTTCCTTCTCTTGCTCACTTGATAAATGAGGAAACTGAGGCAAACAGGGTTAAGTGACTTGCCTAGGATCAGCTAGTAAGTGTCTGAGACTGGATTTGAACTCATGAAGATGAGTGCTATCCACTGCCTAGTGGCCATGTAGTTCAACCCACACATAACAGATATTTTCTTTTTTTTTTTTTTTGCTTTTTTTTTGCTTAGGCAATTGGGGTTAAGTGACTTGCCCAGCTAGGGAATGTTAAGTGTCTGAGACCAGATTTGAACTCAGGTCCTCCTGACTTCAGGGCTGGTGCTCTATCCACTGCGCCACCTAGCTGCCCCGAAATCTTTTTTTAAAATAGTATTTTATTTTTCCAAATGCATGGAAAAATAGTGTTCAACATTCACCTTTGCAAAACCTTGTGTTCCAAATTTTTCTCTCTCTCCCTCCATCCCCAAGACAGCAAACAGACTTTTATAGATTAAACATGTACATTTCTTCTAAATTTATTTCCATATTCATCATATTACACAAGAAAAAATCAAAAGTGAAAAAAAACATAAGAGAAAAAACTAAGCAAACAACATTGTGTTGACATCTTAAAGATAAAGATAAAGTAGAGTACAGAGACATAACTAGAGCACCTTTCTTTGTCATATATTTTTTTGATGACATACACAGTTGGTACTTAAAAGAATGAAACTGTTGAATGAAACTGAAGAGAGCATTTATTAAACATCCCATGCTCTAGAGTTGGAGAACCTGGATTCAGTCTTTACTTCTGCCTCATTAGTCCTCAGTTTCCTCATCTGTAAAATATAGTGATTATAATAGATGGCTTCTGATGTTGTTGCCAGCTCTAGATTTATGAGGCAGATAGGTAGTAAAGGAGATAAAGCACTAGATCTTGCATCAGACACTTCTAAATGTGTTACCTTGTGCCAAGTCATTTAATCTAGGTCTGATTCAGTTTCTCCATCTATAAAATGGGAATATAATAGTTCCTACTTCTTAAGGTTGTTGTGAGGATCAGATGAGATAATTATAAAGTGTTTTGCAAACTTTAAAGGACTATATAAATATTATATGTTGTTATTATTATCCCTATTATTATCCTGTTGGGTAGTGTGTAGGTAGAACACTGGACCTGAAGTCAGGAAAACTCATCTGCATAGTTTTAAATCTGGCCCCAGACACTTACTAGCTATGTGACCCTGGGCAAGTCACTTAACCCTGTTTGTCTCAGTTTTTTCATCTGTAAAATGAGCTGGAGAAGAAGATGGCAAAAGCCCTCCGGTATCTCTGCCAAGAAAACCTCAAATGGGGCTTTGAAAAGTCAAACACAATTGAAATGATTGAACAACAACATTGTTATTATCCTATTGTGTTCCAGTCCCTGTGCTAGGCAGTAGAGATACAAAAGCACTAAAATGAAACAATGTTTACTCCCAAAGAGTTTGCATTCTCCTGGGGAAAAACATTTACATGTATGAGTATATGTAGAATGATATAGTAGAAGTAATACAAAGTAGGGAGGCAGGAAAGACAGGAATTAATGGTGATGGTTAAAACCAGAGGTGTTAATGATCCCTACAGATACAGTCCCTTCCAAGTTGAACATTTAGTGCTTCCTAATAGGTAGTAAGTAGTTACATGATTCTCTGAACCAATGATCCCAGACCAGTATCACATGGTTAAATTGGGTCAGAACCATATAGATTTATGGGTCCACTGATGCAAATGTAGCAGCCAGTGAAGGTTCCTGGTCCTTCAAGCTTGTCCTATCAGTGGCAGGAATCCTTAACCACTAAGGATTCTGTCATTATCAACATGGTAATTATATAAAAAATTTTGCTCAGACTGATAGGTATTTTTTTAATCACTGCATAGGAATTTGTTCACACCACAGCCACCTATTAAGGAGATTACCTTTCACACATGAGCCTCCTTCCATTAAAGTCGAGACTTTAAAAAGACAGAAATATTGTTTCTCTATTGCATTTCTCTGAGAAGCTGTAGACCTTTTCTTTTAATTTGCTATCAAGAGTGCTTTTGGTGTAAGTACTTTATATTTGTACATTGGAGTTGGAGTTACTCATGCTCATGTGTCCTTTCTCTGGTAAGTGGTTATCTCTATTTGAAGCAGTGATGCCTAATTATTTAATTTTTTTAAAAAAATTGATACTTTTTGTTTTTGTCATTCTCACTTCTAAATGCGTCATCTCTCCTCTTCCAAGAAAGCCATTTCTAGTAACAGAAAAAAAAAAGAAAGTAAAAATCAGTTAAGTAAAACTAACAAATATATCATCTATTTTACTAGGATCAGCCTTTGTGACTGATATAATATGGTCTCAGGCCATGTCTGATCATTTTAATTTCATAACATTTAGGTTGTTAATTTTACCATTGAAATAGAAAGTCACTGTGTATACAGCTTTTCTGGTTCTAGTTACTTCATGTTGTACGAGCTCCTACAAGTTTGCCTGTGTTTCTCTGTATTCTTCATATTTGTCATTTTGTAGGGTATTAATATTAATATTTCATTCAATTCTCATTAATTCTTCAAATAATTTCAATTCTTTTCCAAAGGGGATTGAGAGGATTGGGAGAGTAGAGCAGGATCTGTATCTGTTACAGCAACAGCAACAATAATGATAACAGTATTTATATAACACTTTAAGGTTTTGCAGAAGGCTTTGCAAATATAGTTTTCTTTGATTCTTATAAAAACTTCTTTTGAAGTGAGGGGTATTATTATTATTATTATTAATAATAACTAACATTTATATAATGTGCCAGGCCCTGTGCTAAATGCTTTACTACTATTATCTCATTTGACCCTCACAAATTTGTGAAGTGAATGCTATTATTATCTCCATTATCTAGATGAAGAAACCAGGGCACAGAGAAGTCAAACAACTTTCTAAAGATTACACAGATACTCAGTGTCTGAGGCAGGATTTGAATTCAGGTTTTCTTGACTCTCAACTCAACACTATCTACTCCTCCACCTAGCTAAATATCAATTAGTAGTTACCTACTGGACATTTCAATCTGGATGTTCCAGAGATATCTCAAATTCAACATGCCCCAAAAAGGACTCATTCTCTTTTCCTCAAAATCCCCCCTTCTTCCAAACATCCCTATTTTTGTCCAACGTATCACCATCCTTCCAGTCTCCCAGTTTCTTAACCTTGGGATTATCTCAGCCTCTTTTACCCAGCATATTCAGACAGCTGTCAAATCTCAGCATTTGCACCTTTACATCTTTTACCTCCAACCTCTTCTCTCTAATTACACAAACACCACCTTAGTTCTAGCCTCCATTATCTTTTAGATAATTTAGATTATTGCAACAGGATTCTAATTGGTTTCTCTGTCTCAAAATTTTCCCTTCTCCAGGCTATCCTCCATACTACTTCAAAGTGATTTTTCCTTTAGCTCAGATCTGACTTTGTATCTCCCCAATCTTCAGTGGCTTCCTATTTCTTCTGAAATAAAATGTCTATTACATTTTTAAAAATCCTACTTGGCTTTGACTTTTTTTCCCTAACATTTCTGGATGTTATTAGGGTTCAGGGCAGCTGGGTGCCTCAGTGCATGGAGCACTGGTGCTAGAATCAGGAAGATCTGAGCCATGTGACTCAGGGCAAATCACTTAACCTCTGTCTCCCTCAGTTTTCTCAATTGTAATATGGTAATCATAATATCTACATAATAAAATCTACTTCCTGGGACTGTTTTTTGGATCAAATCTGTGAAATGCTTAGCAAATAGAAGATAATTATTAAATTATACTTTATATCTTTCATCCATGGAACATTCTATTCTGTGCCTTGTATTACTTGGAAGCCACTCCCTCCTCATGTCTGATTCCCTGGATCTTCCTTTTCCTTTAAAATAGAGCTAAAGCATAACCTCTCATATGAAGCCTTTCCTGGTCCTTGTTAGTGTTCCTTCCTTTCAAATTCTTTTGTATGCTTTTGTGTTTTATTTTTTTATATTCATTTATATGTGTGTGTATGTATACATATAAATGTATGTGTGTATGTATGTATGTATGTATACATCCTTGTTGCCTGTCCCATCGGAATGTAAGAACTTTGCTAGCAGGGATTTTTTTTTTCATTCATTATAGTTGCTTTCACAGCATCTCATACATTGCCTGGCACATAGTAAGTGCTTAATAAATGTGTATTGAGTGACTGATGGAGGCTAGTAAATGAGTACATGAGTAAATGTCCATGAGACATTTCTCATGTCTCTCTTAGCTAGTGCCTGTAATAGTAGCTGGTTTTGACAAGGGCTTTAAAAAGTACCCTATGTGTATTATTTCATTTTATCCTCACATTAACACTGTGAAACAGACCCTATAAGTATCATCTCCTCCCACCCATTTTACAGATAGAAAAAGTAAGGCACATAGGAGTTAATTGACTTGCCCCATAATAAAAAAGTTACTAAGCATCAAAGGCAGGATTTGAACCCAGAGATTTCTTGGCTTTAGGCTGGCACATTTTTCACCAGTGTCTGTTGCAATCCTTGGCACATCATAAGGGCTTAACAAATACTTGTTGATCTGTAGATATGATACATTACATTAGCATGGTATTGAAGAATCACCCCATTATAAAAAGACTTGGGACTGGGTCCTGGCTTTGTGATTTACAACTTGCATCATCTTGGGCAGGTCATTTTAATTTCCCTTTACCTCAATTTCTTCATCTATAACAGGAGTTCTTAACCTGGTATTCACAAATCTGTCAGGGATCCTTGGATAGTTTTCAAGAGATCCATGGACTTAGGGGGAAAAAGTGACATCTTCATTTCAATATAATTGATTTCATTTGTAATATCTGGCAATTTTATGCATTTGAAACCGTGATTCAATTGGTGATATACACAAAGGCTAAGAACTCCTGATGTATAAAATGAAGTCACTGAGGTGGAACCAAGATGGTAAAGAGCTCTCTTTCAAATAGGTATGAACACTTAAATATTGTTATAAAAACAATTCCTGGAGCTGCAGAACCCATAAACTGATGGAGTGAAATAATTTTTCAGCCAAAGACAATTTATAAGGTCAGCAGGAAAGATCTGATGCACCTGGGTGAAAGTGGAACACAGTCCAGTGAATTCAGAGGGGGTTCCAACAAACCAGGAACAGGTCTTGGGAGCCACTGAATCAATTGCAGTAGTGTCTGCTTCTGGAGCTACCAGCTCTCAAATAGTAGTGGGGAGTTCGACAATCCGTCAAAAGGAGATTATGGAGGTCTTTTTGCTGGCATGGGGTGGGAAGGGAGAAGGGTAGGACTCTATTGCTTTACCCACATTCTAGATCTGGGTCACAGTTCTGGCTGGCAGTCCCAGGGTGAAGAGGAGCACTAGCACATCAGAACTTATGGCCACAATAGAGCAAAGATCCTCAATACAGTTCCAGGGCAGAAAAGAGTGCTTGTGGAAACTCACAGACCAAAGCATAGGCCAGGACATTAGTAAACATACCTCTCTTTAGATCATACCATCTTGAAAGAACTGAAAACTTATAGGTTCCTAGGAATATCTCTGAAAATTGCTATATAAACCACCTGAAGTTTGGAACAGTGTGCCTTTCACCATGGAAGCAGTCCCACTTTAACAAAGAATTAAAAATTAAGAAATAGGCTGGCTGGAAAAAATGAGCAAACAGAAAAAAGTTCTGACTGTGGAAAGTTACTATGGTGACAAAGATGAAAACACATACTCAGAAGAATACAACAAAGTCAAAGTTCCAACATTCTAAGCCTCCAAGAAAAATATGAATTGGCCTCACATCATGGCAGAATTCAGAAATTATTTTGAAATCAAGAAATGTAGAATAAAAATTGGAAAGAGAAATGAGAGGGATGCAAGAAAATCATGAAAAAAAAGTCAATAGCTTGGTAAAGGACATACAAAAAATTCTGAAGAAAATAACACCTTTAAAAACAGAATAGGCCAAATGATAAAAGAGGTACAAAAAGTCAATTAGGAGAAGAGTTATTTGAAGGCAGAATAGAATAAACAGAGGAAGAAATAGAATGGAAGGAAATATAGCTAGCAATTATAACTGTGATCAAAAAATTTGAAGCAAATTTCTCTGATAAAGACCTCATTTCTCAAACATAGAGAACTGAGTCAAATTTATAAAAATAGGAGCCGTTCCTCAATTGATAAATGATCGAGCGATATGAACAGTTTTCAGATAAAGTAATCAAAGCTATCTATAGCCATATGAGAAGGTGCTCTAAATTGATTTTGATTGGAGAAATGCAAATTAAAACAATTCTGAGGTATTACCTCATACCTCTTAAATTGGCTAATAGGACAGAAAAGGAGAATGATGACTGCTGGAGGGGATGTGGGGAAAATGAGACATTAATGTATTGTTGGTGGAGTTGTGAGCTGATTCAACCATTCTTTAGAGCAATTTGGAGTTATGCCCAAAAGGCTATAGAACCATACATACCCTTTGATTTAGTAGTGCCATTACTAACTAGGTCTGTATTCAAAAAGAGATTAAAAAACAAACAAACCAACAAACAAAGGGGAAAGGGGCCTATATGTAAAGAAATATTTATAGTAGCTTTTTTCTGGTGGCAGAAAGTTGGAAATTGGGGTTATGTCCATCAACAAAGGAATGACTAAACAACTTGTGCTTCCTGATTGTGATGAAACACTATTGTACTGTAAGAAATGATGAACAAGATGTCTCAGAAAAGCCTGAAAAGACTTACATGTGCTGATGCAAAGTCAAATGTACTGTGTATAGAATAACAGCAGTATTGTTAAGATGATCAGCTGTGAATGATTTAGTTATTCTCAGGAATACAGTGATCCAAGACAATTCTGAAGGACTTAGGATGAAAAATGCTATCCATCCCCAGGCAAGGAACTGATCATGTCTGAATATACATTGAATCATATGTTTTTTTTTTTTTTACTTTATTTTTCATGAAGTTTTTTACTATGTTTTTATTTTACAATATGATTAATATGGAAATATGTTTTGCATGTATAACCTATATTGAAATGCATTTCTTTTCAATGAAAGGAGTGGGAGGAAAGGAAGGGAGAGAATTTGGATCTCAAAGTTTTAAAAACAAATGTTAAAAATTATTTTTGTATGTAATTGGGGAAAACTAAAATACCAAGAATTCAAAAAAATTTAAAAGTTAAAATAAAATAAAATGAAGTCACTGGATTAGATGGTTTCTAAGACCTTTCCAGATCTAGTTCCTATGACCTTGAGGAAAAGGACAGTATAACTGCCCTTACAGTTGAAATATTAAACAAAACAAATGAAGAGACTGTGGAATGGAGATTCTAAATGTCAGAGAAATTTCTTGCCAAGATTGTGAGCGAAGAACAGGAAGCAAAGCTAAAAACTACAGGCAGGGAGGAATCAAATTGGTTTCCTTGTCTGTGGGTGTATGAGGAGGATGGAGGACTACCGCAGGAAGGCTTAAAATGACAAGATGACAGGAAAGAATACTTTTTATAGAGGGAAAAGAAGAAGATAGGCTGCCCTGGGAGGGTACTGAGTTCCTCCTAATTTGGGGTTGGTTAGTAGAATCTGGAAGACCTCTTGTCAGACATTCTGGACAGGATTCTTATACATGCTTGGTTTAGATATCTTGTGACGTTCCTTCAAACTCCAAAATTCTGTGTCGTCTTCATATATTCTTGGACATTAATTCTCTTTGGGGGAAAGTTTTGCTTATGCTACCCCCTGAATTCTCCAGGAAAGCAAATACCATTACTTTCATACAGCCCCTAATTACCCTAACAAATGTACCATGTGCTCTGACTCTCTCTTTTAAAGCTAAGCTGATTACATATTCCACTTAGCTTACTTAGATTAAGGGGTCATAGTGTCTTTTTCTGTACTACCATTGACTTGAGCACCCACATTATCACTGGCTAATAATATTTGTAAAGTGCTTAGCTGAGTGCCTGGCACATAGCAAGCACTGAATAAATGTTATTATTATTAAAATAGTTGTTGTTATTAGGGGCAAGAGCCCAGCACCCCCAGTTCCACTTAACCACTTAACATTAGTTACCTTTTTTCGAAGGAAGATTTACTTCAAAGTTATAGCCAGAATTGATGCCCAAGTATTTTCCTCAATATTTTCAGGGCATACTGTCTTTTATACCACCTCAGTTTCTTGGGGAGTAAGTCAAAATTTAGCTCAGTTTCTGCATGGCAGGTTAATATCCAGATGTAATATATCTCTGGGATGAGCCCAAGTCACAGCTATAGAAAGGAAGGAAAAAAAGAAGAAAAAAAGAAGGAAGGAAGGAAGGAGGGAGGGAAGGAAAGAAGAAAGGATAGAAAAAAGGAAGGAAGAAAGGATAGAAAAAGGAAGGAAGGAAGGAAGGAAAGAAGAAATTAAAGAAGGGAGGCAAGAAAAAGAAAGGAAAGAAAGATGTGTAGAAAGAGAAAGAAAAAGGAAGGGAAGGAAGAAATAAATTCATTTGAAAAAATAAGAAAAGAAAGTTAACTCATTGGTTGAAGACTGAATTGTTTTGTGGCTTCAGTTCTACGTAAAAACGTTTTATATATGATTTTTTTTTTAAATAGAGTACTTATTGTGTATATACTATGGGTCATGTTTTGTGTTAGGTACTAGAGATACTTCCTACTAGCAAAAAAGAATAAGCTACTAGAATATAAGCTACTATTCTGATAGGGGAGCTAATTAGCTCAAAAGCATAACTGCAAGATGAACATGGCCTCAATACATATGTTAATACCATTCTCCTTTGGACTTCATAGATAAACCTGAGAAAGCAGACATGGGTTGAATGACAGACATTCTGTGTATATCATCTAATTGTGGAGAGGCTGGACACCAGATGGAGAGCCACCAGGTGATGAATGCTGTTGTCCAAGGCAGCCTATAAAATGGGTCAAAATACAACAAAAAGAATCCATTGTAGAGATAGGGAAATTAGTTGGAAAGTACCAGGGGTAGAGGTTGAGGAAAAAGGGAAGGAATTATTTTTCAAAAAAAGACTGTAGAGCTGCAAGGGACCTTAGAATCTATCTATCTAACCTTTCCTCTTACAGATGAAAAAATTGAGTTTGTATTAATTGTCATAGGTTATACAGGTAACTTCTTCAATGGGCTTTGAACCTAGGTGTTTGGACTTCACAATCACTGCTCTTTCTGCTGTATCACAGTGCTTCCAAGAGTTGGAAGGGAGGAAATACAAGAAATATTACTCCCATTTTACCTTACCCTGGAGATCCCACTAGGACCTGGCAAGTTCACAGCTATGTTCTTTGGTTAAAAAGTATTGTGAAACCCTCTTCTAGATGGGTTAGATAATTCAACCTCAGAATAGGAAGTGGAATGTGAATCTAGCACAGAGCTTGGCCAAAAAAAAAAACATCCAGCTATAAAAATTCTCTGTGCAACTCAAAATTTACTGTCTCTCTCCTTCTGACAGCTATCCTCACCCTGAGTCAGGAGACTAAAGTCTCAATATACAAGATTCCAGTGTGAACACCAACCATAACAGAAATGTAAGGGAAAGCCAAAAATCAATCAAACGTTCTCCAATGAATGTCATTCAGAAGTGCCAGAGCCAAAACTATCATGGGGTGACTGAGGTTGAGTCCCAGGCCCCCCAAAATCTGGAGGGTAGAGTGGGAAATCATAGGTTATTTGCTTCCTCACTTAGAAAAATAAGAGAGTTGGATTAAATCAGGACTTCTTGAACTTTTTTCACTCATGACTTCTTTTCACTCAAGAAATTTTTACATGACCCTTGGTATATAGGTATATAAAATATACAAATCAACCATTTGCTGATAATAAATTACAATTTCATGACCCCCACCTTCAGTTATGAAACTCCATATGGGGTTGGAACTCACAATTTAAGAAGCTTAAAGTCTTTTCTAAAGTCTTTTCCACCGCTAAGTCTATGACCCTAAATGGGTTTAGCTGACATTGCTTCTTATTGATGGGATCAGAGTTTAAACCTGGAAGAAGCCTTAGAGATCGTCTGGTACAACCCTCTTTTTACAGATGAGGAAACTGCAACCCAGAAGGATGAATTTACTTATCCAAGACTACACAGGTAGTAAATAGTTAAGCCAGGATTTAAATCCAGGTTTTCTGTCCTCTTGAGGGTTTATGTGGGGAAATTTAATGCTATGAAAAGATCCTCCAAAGATCTCCATTCAAAAGTTTAATCATTTAGGTCTGTAGTTAATCATAGATACCATATTCTAAAAAGAAACCTCTGTCCCCACTTCCTGGAACAATTTAGTAATATTGAACCTAATAGAGGAATAATAGCATTTGTCAGAAGAGACCAATATAGGTGTACAGGAAACTTGTCCACCAACTTAAGTTTAAAAAAAAATGTATACAGAAGGTGGAAGCACGGGCAAATAGCCGAAGATGAGTATAGAAGCATGACTCAGACTGGTAAAAATAATGCAAAGAATCCTAAAGTTTAGAATGAGCTGAGGCTGACAAGTTAAGCTAAGAATGACAAAAAGGGAGTTTTAGTGGCAGCTGGGTCTGGCATCAGGAACAACTGAGTTCAGATTTGGCTTTAGACATTTATAAGCTGTGTAATCTTGGAAAAGTCACTTAACTACCATCTGCCTCAGTTTCCTTATCCATAAAATAAGAATAATAATAGCATCTACCTCCCAGATTGTTGTGAAAATCAAATGAGATAATAATTAGAAAACTGCTTAGCACAGTGCCAGGCACATAAGTACTCAAAAATGTTCACTATTATTATTAGGGATAATAACACAGCTACTTCCTAAGGTTGTTATGAGTATCAAATGAGATAAAAAATGTAATTGTAAATGAGATAATTACTGTAATAATAAATGTAAAGCACTCAACACAGAGTCTGGCACATTATTAGTGCTCTGTAAATACTTGCTATTATTATTAACTAATTTTTAAAGCTATATTGGGAGGAGAGGAAGTTCCAAGAAAAGAAAAGAACTTTGGGAGTGGAAAGGAGAATGATAACAGAGAAAAAAAAAACTGCTTAATTTTTTTTTTCTGTTTTCTCTGAAAATGAGAAGGACCTTTACACTGGAAATGATAGCATGAAAATGATTAATGAAGAGCTGGTACTCAATTTAAGTGAGGTCAGAGTAAAAGAACATCTGGTTGCCCCGGATGAATTCTAGAAACCTGACTCATTTCCTGAAAGAGCTGACCAATGTGATTCCAGAATCATTATCAGTGATTTGAAAAATCATGATAAAATGGCAGAGCCACGATAGGTGAAGGGCAAATGTGCTGATTTTCAAAAGAGAAAAGGGAATAAAGGCCAGTGAACTTGACTTTGATTTCTAGTTCTAGAATGCTGTTGTTTGTCTTTCATTTTCAAAGATAGTCGGTGACATCACAGGGTGATGTCTTGACTCCTGGGTGAATTAGAGTTAAGTGAGGCAGAATTGTACAAAGTCATCAGCCTCATTCTGTTTTCCAGAGTCATTGAAGGCCAGTGACAGGACAAAAGTCAGGACAACTGGGGATGGCCAGGGATGAAACAGATGACCTTGTCAACTTTGATGTCTGACCAAGCTCTGAGTGTTCTACCATGCCTGCTTCAGCTGCCTTCATGGCTCTTGGAACAAATTGTTCTCATCTGCCCATTTTTCCAGAGAAAATCTTCAAGGGCTTGGTTTGGACACCCCTCTAACTCACTGACAGGTTTGAAGTATCAATCTGATTTAGCCATCTGCTGAGATTGTTGGCGAGTGGCCACTGAGCATGATCGACCTTTTTGGAGCCACAGGTGAGAGCTGAGTGACAGATAGACACTGAAGGTGGATGAGCAGCCCTGAAATGGACTCAGCAAGCCCTCTCACCAAAAGTGTACCTAACCCCCTCCCCATTTACCCCAGTTCTAGAGCATCTTACTAAAGGGATGGTTGTTGAATATCCAAAAAAAAAAAAAAAAAGAAAAAAAGAAAAGAAAAAAGAAAATGGTGATTAAAAAGAGTCTGCATGGCGGCTGTTATCATAATAATCTGATGTCCTTCAAAATAAATAAATAAATAAAAGATTAGTAGAAGAAGGAAATGCTGTGGATATGGAATGAGGCTTTTGATAAAATATCCCATGCTATTTCTGTGGATTAGATGGAAAGAGGTGAGTAGAACTGGGGGCACTAAATTATACTTAAATATCCCTTCAAGGAGCATATTGATTTAGAAAATCACAGATTAACATTATCTGCATTCTATTATATTTTTACTTGTTTTGCTAAATACTTCTCAATTATATCTTAATCTCATTCAGGCAGCACTCAGGGGTTTAGGGTAGGGAAAATGTAGATGATAATATTATCATATAACTTTAGAACTGAATGAATGAAGGATTCAAAAGAGCAGTTGTTAATAGTTTGATATTGGCCCTCTTGCTGTTTCATATTTTTTATCATTTACTTAGTTAAAGGAAAAAAATAGTATCTAGTCACATTTGCAGATGACAAAAAGCTGAGAGACTTGGCTAAGACAGTTGATGGCAGACTCAGGGCACAAAAGAATCTTGACAATCCATAGCAAGAATTAGGGCCAAATCCATCCATCTGCCTGTTTTTGTTTGTGGACAATATATATATATATATAAATTTTAAAAAGCTTAAAAAATTTTTAAAAAATTAAGAGCTTTACTTTAAAATGTAAAAATCATCTTAAATCACAAACCAAACAGGTAGTAACTAGATTTGGCCCATAGGTTATGTTTGCCAGTTCCTGGGCTAAAATATTAGGCTAATTCTAATTAGATGAAATCCAGAAGGAATAAATGTAAAGTCTTATACTTGGGTACAAAAAGTCATTTTCACAAGTACAAGATGAGAGTAGCCTAGGTGAACAGTAGTTGTTCTGAAAAAAAATTCTGTGGGTTTCAGTAGACCACAAGCTGAATATGTGTAAAGCACTGTGACATGGCAGCCTGATGAAACTAGATTATCCCTGTGGAATTTTATCTGATTAGAATTAGCCCAATCCTCTTAGCCTGGAAACTAACAAAATGGCCCATGAATTAAATCTTGTCATTTGCTGTTTTACATTTTTAGTTGAAGTTTTATTCTAAAAACATTAAAAAGTTTTTTTTTTTTTTTTTTTTTTAAATTTGCCCCTCTAGGAAAACATGCAACTTGATAGATTTGGCCTGAAAGCCTTAGTTTACTGACCCTTGTTATGGACCATCAGGATTCCTTTGTGCCTTAACTATGGCATCAACTATCTTAGCTAACTGTTTTAGCTTTGTGTCATCTGAAAATGGGATGATGTGCCATTTTTAATTATCCTAAAAACTAATGAGATCTTGGGCTACGTTAAAAGTGTCATATCCACCAGGACTTGGGAAGTGTTTTTACCTCTGCTGTATTCTGCAATCTTCAGAACTCTCTGGAGTACTTTTGTTTGATTCTGGATACCATGGTTTAAGAAAACTATGGATAAGCTGGAAAATATGCAGTCATATTCATGTCATATGAAGATGAAGTCAAGGAACTAAGTATGGCTAGCCTATAGCAGAGAAGATTCAGGGAGGACATGATAGTTATCGCTGTCTTAAATAGAAGAGGAACCAAGCTTTTCCCATTTAGCCCCAGAGAGAACTAATAATAATGGGTAGAAATTGCCAAGAGTCACATTTAGTTCTGAGATCAGGAAAAAATTCTGAACAACAATGGAATAACAGTGTAACAGTGGAATGGGCTGCCTATCAAGGTCATATAATAGGATCATAGATTTAAAAAAATTTTTTTCTTTATTCTTTTAAATAGTATTTTATTTTTTAGTTACACATACACACAATTTTTAACAATCATCATTAAATAAAATTTTCAGCTTCAAATTTTCTCTCTCCTTTCTGAGAGGGGTAAGCAATTTGATATATAGGTTATTTATGTGCAATCATGGAAAATATATTTCCAGATTACTCATGTTGTATAAGAAGAAACAGAACAAAAGGGGGAAAAAAGATTTTAAAATTGAAAATAGTATGCTTAAATCTGCATTCAGACTCCCTCAGTTCTTTTTCTGAATATGATAGCATTTTGCATCACAAGTCTTTTGGAATTATCTTGCATTATTGTATTACTGAGAAGAGCTAAATCAGTCATAGTTGATCATCACATAATGTTGTTACTTTGTACAATGTTCTTCTGGTTCTGCTCATTTCACTTTGCATCACTTCGTATAAGTCTTCCCAGATTTTTCTGAAAGGATCATAGATTTAAAGCTACAAGCAACCTCAGAGATAGCAAGTCCAATTCCTCTCATTTTACAAGTAAGGAAGTTGAGGCCAACAGAGGATGTGACTTGACACATAATCATCCGAGGTATTATTTGAACACAGGTCTTTCCAGCTTAAGCCCCAAACTCTATCTGTTTTGCTACCTGGCTGCCAAAGTGGAGTGGATGTATTTTAGGCAGAAACTATAGTGATTGATTTCCTTGTATATGAAGTAAATTAGATGGCCCCCAAGGCCCCTTATTTCTTTCAAATTCTGTGATTCTTTGAAACTAAAGCTTTATCTCATCATTTTTTAAAAAATTCAATTTTCTTTTCATTTTCAGATTCTCTCCCTCCCATTGAGAAATTGAGAAAGCAAGACATTAAAAAAAACCTATTATAAATATGAAGTTGATCCTCAGTTTCAAAATGAGATATATATCACAAGGCTTCAGGGGAAAAAAGTCAACAGCTATAATTAATGAACATGAAGAGTTTATTATTATTACTATTGTTATTAAGAACACAGCATCCCCCTGCTATGTTAATGAGTTACAATCAGCTCTGAGAGAAGAGACAAGTTTTCATTTCTCAGAAACTGCACCAAATTCTCCAAATCTGAATGAGAACACCCAGAAACACCAAAGCTCTTTGTTTCATGAAGAACTGCTGGCTTGACTTTAATAGTTTCCGGAAGATTAACCCCATTGATTTGAAGCTCCTGTACTTCTGGCAAAATTTGGACATTATCAATTTTTACCATTTGTCTAGGAAGTAGGCCTGAACTCAGTGTTATTTATACAGCTGAACACACTGACTCTCTGACTATGGAGATCAAAGCAGCCAAGTCAGGAATTTCATAATGTCTTAAATGTGTCCTGGATGATTTCCCAAGGCTTAGAACCTGATTGATGAACATTGGTGCTAGATTACGAAATACTCATGATTTATTAAAAGGATAAAGATAAAGGAGGAAATGTTGATCATGGAGCCTGACATATTTTAGCAATTCCTAATTCCCCCTTGTAGGCAGACTCTGAAGGTTTCCTTATAATTCAACACACTGCCCAGGGAGGCTGTTTGTAACAGCTTGAAGCTACAATTTGCAATTATCAGGTCCTTGAGAGAGTTAATGGGAAGGAAAAATAAGAAATACTATGAGAAAGGGACTTCTATCTCTTCCATTCATTCTTCCTCTGAATCATTTTCCTTTTCGTTTTCCTAGGCAATGTTAGCCTAAGGAAAACAGGCAGGAAAGATAAGATGGGGTGAAAAACAGATTATCCAGGGTGACAAGAGACATCTCAAATCTTAGGGGCAGAAGCAGGTTATAGAGGTCATCTGATCCAACCTGTGACCAAAACACGGTTTTCTCTACCGTATACCAAGGTATCATTTAGTCACTGTTTGAAATCCTCCACTGAGAGGTCAGCCATAATTCTTCCCAGGTAGACTGTTTTACTGCTGGACAGATCTGTGGGGATGGTAACTGGATCAAAGTTACGTATCAAGATCAAAGGCCTAAAGCTATGTACTATCAGAAGTCATGTTGTCCAGTTTAGATGTGGAAACTGAGGCTCAGTAAATGACATATCTTAGAATACCTTAACAGGCCATCTGATCCAACCCCCTCATTTTACAGATTTACAGACTGAAGATCCAAAGGGTCTTTTTTGCCTAGTGTCACATGGGTGTTATATAGCAGATATTTAATTTAGTTTTGTTTTTTCAGTTTTGTCCAAGTCTTTGTGACCTCATTTGCAAATTCTTAGCAAAGATATTGGAGTAGTTTGCCATTTCCTTCTCTAGCTTATTTGGCAGAGGAGTAAACTGAGGCAAACAGAATTAAATTACTTGTTTAGAATCATATAGCAAGCAGGTATCTGAGGCCAGATTTGAACTCAGGAATATGAATCTCCCTTTCTCCAGGTCCAACACTCTCTGCACTGGACCACCTAGCTGCTCTAAATGAATCAAGAGTCAAATCTAATCCATTGACTCCAGATACACTGAAGTTGTCACTATGACAGATTAGTGTTAATTTTCAATGTAGTCAGGTATAAAATTGCCTTTTGTGCTCTAGTGGAAGTATAAGGAAGGGGGCTTCACCCAAATCAGTTGATATAGCAACCAAGATATAATCATAAATGATGAGGTATTAATGTGGTAACAAGTTTTTAATGATCACTTTACAAAATAAAATATTTTCTTTAATGGAATTAATAGAATCTTGGACATTGGATCAGCAACAATAACAACAAAATAATAAAAAGACTATATTAGAGGCTTTAAATAGATGAACCCCAGAGACAATATAATCCACAAAATTCAAAGCTGGAGAGATCAGTGAGACAGAATAGGAGGAGCCACTTAGAGAGATAGGGGAGATTTTCTCTTCTTTTCTTTTTCTGGGTCAGAGCATTTAGAAAAAGAACTATTCTGCCAAAAGGTCACACTCCATCCAGCAGTTGAAGAGTCATTTTGAAAGAGTATGAAGGAACAGAGGCATTCTAGATAGGCACAGATACATAGAGGTAGTCACTCAAAGCAATTTCAAGGAGAATGACCTTTGGCAGCAACGAAAAGGACTCAAAAGAACATTATCCCTCATAATAATGAGACAAATTATAGAGGAATAGACCTTAGGAATGCAGCTGAGCTTTCTACCTACCTAGCAAAAATGCTATACCCAAGGAGATGTTTTGTGAGAAGTCCCTAGGAGAGCAAGTATTTCAAGATCCGGCAATGCTATAGGAATGAGTAGCTTTGGCCACAGGTACTCCTTACATATGTGCCTCTAAATTTGTGTCTGCTGATCCCACAAATGTTGTGTGTATTTATGAGGAGTCTGCTCTAGGTTTTTCAGGGGAATGTTTTATAATTTTTGCTAAGAGCTAATTGTACTTACCATCTGACTGCTTATGAGAAGCACACTGGTGGGGGCTCATCTGTTATTAACAGTAGAAATTGGTATCCACACCTTACCCTAGAAGTATCCCTTTCCACCAGAGACCCAACTAGCAAGTATAAATGCATGTGTAGAGTATTGCAGAAGGGAGGTTACAGAAGTCTTATGCTAAGGAATAGGAAAGGGAAAATGAAAAAAAAAAAAAGATAGACAAAAAAAAAGATAGATTTAAGGACTTTCCAAATACAAACAGGATTAACCCAGGAAGTGAAAGTTTAAAAGAGGCTTTTAGATATGGGAAATATGTATGTAAACTCCTTCTTGGTTTCCCATCTGGATTGAGGAGGCAGGAGGATTTCCCAAACATCAGATCATAAAACCAGGCAGCCTCCAAGGCTGGGAAATGATTGTTACCAGACTGATGCCTGGCTCCATGAATCAGTTTGAAAATTAGTTTAACAAAGGTAGGAGGGAAGCAACTTCAGAACAGCACCGCTGGTGTTCTTCCTTCCTTTTCCTTAATTGTATGCTGCAGAGCTCTTGAAAA